>OU015490.1:14555994-14568494 GCA_907164885.2 Dolomedes plantarius
TGTCTGTATTATGTTTTATATATTCAGTTCGGATACTTTACGGACAGCCCTCATATATATATATATACAGAAATATATATATATACATATATATGTATACACACACACACACACACATATATATATATATATATATATATATATATATATATATATATATATATATATATATGTATGTGTGTGTGTGTGTGTGTCATGGAAGACCCTCACCAAATTTCTCAATTTCTATAAAATCACGGAATTTCTCACTGATTACCACCGCAGCCATTATCATCTTCTGAAGGAATGAAGAAACTTTTTGGGCTAGCCACGACAAGATGCTATCGCGACAAACGTCAAGCAGAAATCGTTCGAGGGCGCGTCCCTCTTTACGCTAGAACGCGCACGAAGGGTGTGTGTGTCGAAGCAAACACCCCGGGGCTGCTGCCGAGTTCAAGGTGGTGTTGACTATTCGAGTTAAACTGCGATTAAATTGCTCTTATTTTAGATGCGTTAAAAAGTTCTCACCGTTGGAAGCTCCTAGACATTGAGTCGACTGTGTCTACTGATATATATATATATATATATATATATATATATATATATATATATATATAGTATATACAGTCGAACCCCGTTATAACGAACTTCAAGGGACCAAAGGTTTTGTTCGCTGTATCCGAAACGTTAAGAAAAATGCTAGAGTTCACAAAATGTATGACTCTTTAGTTGTAATGTGTATTCAATAATGATGTATTAAAAAAAGGACAAAATCTATTAAAAATGATCACTAATAAATTAAATAGACTAAAATCGATTACATTAAACTGACACAATTCTAACTAAGTTACGTACAATAGGAAAACGGAAGCGAAAATTTCCCTTCGTTATATTCCTGAGTTCGTTATATACCGGGTTCGCTATAACGGGGTTCGACTGTATTTCCCTATGGGTAATTTACTAACGCGAAAATCGATATATATATATATATATATATATATGTATATAGTATATAAGTATATATGTGTATATATATGTATATATATATATATGTACAATGGTGGCAAAAAGTCCTGAACACTCATTTTTTGCCTAATTTTTGTGTTCGACTCAATTTTTTGTTATGAAATTATTGTACTATCTTAACTATTGTTAAAAATTCTAATGTATTTTTTCATGCTGATTACAAATCTGTTTGTAGAATTCATGTAAAGTAAATAGTTTCATCGATATTTTGAAAAAAAAACCATGATAAGACAAGCACAAGATCACTGTATAGTGAGTAACTTTTTTTTCAACTAATGAAATGCTCCGTTATTCCAACCAATCAGAGACTAGTTGTAATGAAGGGTTGAAAGCAGAATCTGCAGTATGTTTTAGTGTATTGACAGCAGTTGTGTTGCAATTTGAAGTGCTTGTGTGGAAAATATTGGAATTATGGGTAAATTTTAATTTCTGCCTGATGACAAATGGAACAAAATAAAATTTTTGAAGGAAGCAGGTTATCCTATGCGCCAAATTGCTGCTAAAGTACCATGCGGCCTTTATACTGTCGTGAGAACGTTGAAAAGATATTCTGAAACAAATTCTATTGCGTACAGGGAGCGATCTGGACGACCGATTAAAACAACTTTACGTGAAGACAGGGTATTGCACAGGATTTCACTTTCAAACAGAAATCTCAATTCACCATAAATTTTGAAGCAATGGAACATCGAATGTGAATGTGTGCCCAAGAACTGTCACTGGAAAACTGCTGTAAATTGGATAACAAGGCTGCAAACTCGCTCAAAACCATTACTGTCCGATTTTCAACGCAAGAGGAGATTTGCTGGGCAAGGGATCATTCGTTATGGACTATTAAAGACTGGGAAAACGTAATACAGTCGAACCTCCATATATCGAACTTCCACGTATCGAAATTTTCTATATATCGAACTCTTAGCAAATCTCCACGTTCATTACATAGAAAAATTGTTTCTATATTTCGAAAAAATCTCTATATATCGAAATTTTTTCAAGACAAATTGGGAGATTTTATTCCACTTTAGAATAAAATCTCTCAATTTTTGGCATTTGAAACAATATGTCATGGACTTCAATTCGCGGAAAATGTCCCTGATTAAGTTTTTCGTAGACTGAATAAATAAAAAATGTAACTGTGATCATTGTAACCACTGTCTGGATTATTATTTATTTAAAGGTATGTAATTCTCAATAAATCTTTCATATTAATTCATTTTTTAGTTATTAACTTTCATTTAATGGGATTCGCATATAAATTAGAAATGGAGTTTCGTATACGAAAATTAGATTTGATTTTTTTAGGAGAATTATGATAAAACTAAGCTCAATTCTATATATCGAAATTTCTATATATCGAATTTTTTTCCGGCAATTTGCTACTTCGATATATGGAGGTTCGACTGTATATATATATATATATATATATATACTAGCGGACCCGACAGACGTTGTCCTGTTCAAACGTTGTAATTCTAGCTGAAGTTCCCGGCGATGCCCGGGATTTTAAGAATGTTTGTTAATGAAAATCAATTTAAAAATTAACACAGTTTAAATAACATAGAAAAAAAGCATACGAAATGTTCTACATATTAATAATATGAAAACCCAATTAAAAATGTATAAATGTATAATAAACTCCTCAGATTTCAGCTATATTCGGTATTTCGTCATAAAAAAGCTGAAAAAAATAAAAATAAATAAAAATAATAATTTTAAAAAATAATAATTTTTAAAAATTAAAATAAAAAATAATAAAATAAAATAAAATAATAATTAAATAATTAAAAAAATAATAAAATAAAAGCTGAAATTAAAAAGCCTTTAAAAAAAAGCTGAAATAACAGGTCTAGCAAAATTTACACAACTCTGGATTCGAACCCGGGTCGAGAGCATGGTACTTTCCAAATTGGCGACCTTCCGAATGAATGCGCCACGATAACATGGTGTTCTAGTGGATAAAGTGAAACATATTCGCTATTGGAAAGTTGTTGTGGACTGGTGATTATACATGTCAGAGGAGTTTTTAGTCAGAAATAAGTTAGCAGGATAGAAGCTTAGTCTTTAGCTCTTCAATAGACACAAAGATATAGGCGAGAAGGATAGCAGTAGCGATTAAAAAAGATCTCGTGTCACTTAACGTGGTTGATTCGAATTTTCCATCGCGTGTCGAGAGTATCAATATGCCATTGGATCTGATCCATTTTAGAGTATAAAATCTGACTTGAGAGATTATTATTTTCATTTATTATTCTGGTTTAATATATGACTTGAAAATTTTTGATTTTATTTATTTATTTTTTTTTCTCGCTGTTTGCTAACTAAACCTAACGTGGACGCCATTATCTAGAGGGGTGATTTCACAAACTGTAACAGCTTCCATTTACCGGACGCATCCCCTTATAAATTGTTGGTTTTTTATTAATTAATTAAAAATATAAAAACATATTCTATCGGATCAAATTGTGCATCTAAACCATTCTCGAATCAACTTCATCGCACACACAAAATTTCATTAAAATCAGTCCAGTCGTTTACGAGGAGTTCAGTTACATACACACGGACAGAAGAAATATATATATAAGATATATTGCTTTCCTCATAGTAAATAAGGAAAGGACAATGTTTCAGAAGATTTTCCTGGGTGATGGAAGAGGATGCCCGATAAGGGTTCGTCTGTCGTGGGAACGTAGGGCATACTCGAGGGATACTCGCGGAAACAAAGCAAACGAACGCAGCGGGATAAGGAAGTAGATCCGAGAAGACGGAATTATGAAGAGGAATTAAGAATAATTAAAGGAATGTGAAGAAGCGGGAAACGGGAAAATCAAAGCTGCGTATTCACGGGCAAGTGCTTTTTTTTTATCTTCTGCCTCCCACTAAGATAAAGGACATGGTACGTTGACCTAAGCTGTGGAATGAGTGGAGATAGCGAAGATAAGCAGGAATAAAGTCAGAGTAAGTAGAGTTATCTCCGACCTTCCAGGCGTGTCTAACAAGCTTTTTGTTAAATTTGAAAAAAAAAATTATTTTTTTATCATATTTTTTTATTTACTAGTGGTTAGCCCGTCAAAAATGACGTGTTAATTTTCATTTTTATCAATTTACATCTGCAAAGTCAATATTATTTGTACACTTAATAGCTTCTCTACTTTTTTTTATTTAAATTATACACATTTTTAATTATTTAAAATTATGCAATATCAGCACTATTATGATCCATTTAAGATGCAATTTTTTTAAACTTAAATAAAATCTGAATTCCATATAATAGCATCACTTTACTTAATTCTATTACACGTATTAATTATGAAATATTAAATTCTGTCTGTTAACAGTCTGCTGCACGTATTCGGTTTAGCGATTCCTGACTTTGTCTTGAAAGCCATCTACATTTCCGTTCATTGGCCTTATGACGCTTTTTAGCAATGGGACTTTCGTCAACGTTCATTTTAACCCTCAAACCGGCCCATGAATTTGTTGCCACTATTAGGACTATCGGTCAAATGTTGCGGTTATGTTAGGTACTTTAGCTTCGTGGTTAGGTATTTGCTTTGAAAAGCACGCTTTGAAAGCAGACGGTTTTCAACATATCACTACGCATGCGTCGAGTTTGCAACTTTCCGAAAATACGAAATTTGACATTATTGTAATATCTGGTTAAAATATATAGATTATATGGTTAAAATATAAATGAAGATATTAAAAAAATAATACAAGAAAAAACTGTTTTACTGTGAAAAAGGTTCAATGATTCAATTTTTCTTAAATTAACGACGATGAATGAATCACGGTGAATGAATGACTCTCTCGTGTTTACATTTTCAAGTTCTGAGTATATAAAATGAATACTTCTTATTAATTTAAATGAAACACTATGATAACTCGAAAGGTGGCGGAAAATAGATATTTCTCTAATGAATATAAATATCACAACGAAAATGCGTTACAACGAAAGGATATTTTATGCTGAGAACAATTTTAAACGGTTGCGAGCTGTTTTGAAGCTGTCATAACCATTTATTACAGTCGTCTAAAGATCGAAATAAAGTTGATTTGTGTCTATATTACGCTGTTTCTAATAAATTATTTGGGTTTAGATAGCAAATAATCTTTCTTAACTTTACTTTTAACTTGTTAAGCCTAACTCATAAAACAAAATGGATGCCATAGGCTGATACATTTACGAAGCGGTCGATCCGGAAGCGTTCTAGAGGTACAGAACTGGGCTATTATTAGGATAGATTTTTATTTTTAGTGTGTGTGTAGCGAGGGAGGGAGTCTGGCGGATTCCAGAAATTGTCGGCGACTTCTGTCTGTGGACGAGTCACTTGATCAACGTCCGAAATAATCGGGAACTCACGACCACTTCGGGCTTTGGTCGACCCATTCGAGATGCGCCACACAATCAATCCATCGAAAGTCTTCTCTTTCCGATCGATATTGGGAGGCAAGGGACTTACTGTACATAGACTATTACTGTAGCCGACATTTGTTTTTCAGCTCAGTTGTTTTTAAACTTGCCAATTAGAATAATATATATATATATATATATATATATATATATATATATATATATATACAGTTGCTCCCAAAAGTGTTCGTACACTTACGATTTTCAATGAAATAGGGGTCTATCCATTGATTAAAATGAATATTTCAGAATGGGTATTTAATAATAAGATCTTTAATCTATCCTTAACAAAACTACATGAAATATTTTGAAAACATACTAAAACTTTATTTTTAAGAAACCAATAATCCAAAAGTAACAAAAACTTTATCTCACAAAAGTCAATGTACACTTGTAATAAATCTCTACATATTAGTGAATATTCTAATTTTTTGTTAAATTAATATTTAGTAGGATATCCTTTAGCATCCACAACAGCTTTTAAACGTCTGGGAATAGATTGCGCTAGTTCTTTTGTAATTTTTGCATCAATGTTCATCCATTCTTCATCATAATTGTTTATAGTTCGCTTTTCGTGTTAATGTCGTGTTTTCGTACTCGAACCTCCAGTTCTCTCCAAATATGTTCTATTGGGTTTAAATCTGGCGATTGAGGTGGTGTTTTCAAAACTTGTGGACAATTATAGAGACACCAGATGGAGAGCCATGCGCTTAGGATCGTTATCTTGATAAAAAACAAAGTTGTTTCCAATACCTAAATTTTGGGCTGATAATTTTAAATTGTCTATTAAAATATTTATATAAACAGCATGATTCATTATGCCAGCAATAAATACCAAATTTCCTAGTCCTGATGCTGACATGCACCCCTACACAAGGATACCTCCACCGGCATGCTTAACTGTTCCAACTAAGTTCTTGGGATTAAGTTCCTCATTTTTTTCTTCTTCATACAATTATACGCCCATCAGCACCAAAAATGTTCATCGCAAATAAGACATTATTCCAATAGGTTTGGGGCTTATTTATCATTGATAGTGCGAAGGGAAGTCTAAGCTTTCTGTTTTTCTCACTCGCAAAAAATTTTCTATGGGCAGAACGCCCATGTAATCCAGCTGTACTGAGAACTCGTCAAAAAATTTCAGGTGAAATTGAAGTAGAAAATGTTTCATTGTATTCTGCAGAAACTTTTACAACACTCAAACGTGAATTTTTCACAAATTTTCTAATTATAAATCTCTGATCACGTTTTGTTAACTTTGCCGGACGGCCTTTTCTTACCATGTTTTCGATCCAATTTTCTTCTTTAAAGCGTTTTTTCACATACTGCACAGTAGAATGGGATAAATTAAGTAATTTAGCAATATTCCGAACTGATTTACCACTACTATGATGAAAAATAATCAATTTTCGAATGCTGTTTGTTGTTTCTTTACGACTACGAGCCATTTTTAAATAATAAATAGAATATTACGGAGTAGGCAAGCAAAAATTAAAGCCAAGCGATATTTTAAGTGTACGATGACTTTTGTGAGATAAAATTTTTGTTACTTTTTGATTACTGGTTTCTTAAAAATAAAGTTTTACTATGTTTTCAAAATATTTCATGTAGTTTTGTTAAGGATAGATTAGAGATCTTATTATTAAATACCCATTCTGAAATATTCATTTTAATTAATGGATAGATCCCTATTTCATTGAAATTCGTAAGGGTACGAAAACTTTTGGGAGCCACTGCATATATATATATATATATATATATATATATATATATGTGTGTGTGTGTGTGTGTGTATAATAACACGGGTGCGGGCCGACGAATGATTGCTGAGTGGTAGCTTTGGAAGACTGTTCTCGCCTTATCTACTTGAGGTTAGAAAGATGGCATGTCGCCCGGCCGTGCATCACAAACGTTTTTAAAATAGTTCCCGCATACAATGTCGTTGGCCGATGCCGTTTTTCAGCATCTCGAAAGTAGCTATAAAGAACTGGCCCCTCAATTCATCTCATGTCTCGGACACACAAATCGTACCACAAATTTCTCGAACTACATATTTATTAAATTCACCGGCCCCTCCGCCGGGTATTTCGTGACATGGAAAATATTACAGAGTGTGTCTAAATTTAGACATCAGATAGTTTTATAAGTACATCTCATCACGTGACAGAGAGGTGTGTCTTAGTGGCTGATTGGATAAAAGTTGTTTTTTTTTATGTGCAAATCTGAGTTTTTTAGGCCCTCACGCCGCGCACGTTTTAATTTCGTTAAAAAGTCAGCCATCTTTGATGATATTGCCTGGGGCGACCAAAAATTGTAACAATGGGATTTCTACATAAGTTTGACTGGGACGACACTACTAAAATTTAGCCTATCTTTTGGGATTTAACACGAATGTCCAAGGGGAGTTAACTAATTAAGAGATTAAAAAGGGGTATGTAATTTTGAATACTAAAGTGAGGAATTAACAGTTTTTAAATGTTAAGAGTGTTGAATTAAGAAATTACTAGTTTTTTAATATTATATATATATATATATATATATATATATATATATATGTGATAATAATCACATTTGGAAAATTTATCACAAGGGAATTAATGTTCACAACTTGGAGAGATGCAGTCGGGCGTAGTGTTGATCCAGGGAAGCACTTACGAAATTTAGGAGATAAACACATGGAGCCATACAAGAGGAACACAGATTTTAGTCAATATCCAGGAAAATCACATTTATTCAATTATGAAGCATCGCGAAGGCTGCAACGGCCACAAGACTTGTCCGGCTTCCATGCCAGGACGGGACGTGTTAACAGCAGTGCTTACATTGGAGAGTTAAGAGAAAAGCGTTGTAACCACCGGACTGTGGACAGTAGGTCTGACAGCAACAAGAGTTAGAAACGAAGAGAGAAAAGTTTTCTGTTCATGCAATATTAAATGGGTGTTTTGCGATATTGTCGCCAGAGGGCCTAAACTACTTAATTTTTAATTGGGTGACTTTAGATTCGCGGAGTTCACGTGTCCACTTAAGTTTATCGGGGACTTTACTGCTAGATCCCGCGCTTGCTAGAACCGCGAACTGTTGACCTGGGCGTAGGATAAGTGGCCATAAAGTTCTTGCAAAGTGGGGTATTTGACGTTAAAAAAGACATAAATCCAGAGTGGTTTGAGGGTTCTTCAAGAATTTTGACTCTATACTGACATTCGAAATCTCATAAACTTCTAGCACTCATATCTGGGGATGTTATTGAGTTTCGATACTTCACATGTCTGCTTAATGATCTGCAGGGCTACGATAAATTATCTTATTTTACATTTAGGTCGCAATTTTGGAAAAGGGGTCGTACTTTATTAACAATAGAATATGCTTTAAAGTAAAGTAATTTAGGAAGACGCATTTTCTTGTTACACACACACACACACACACACATATATATATATACAGGGTGTCCCAGTTAAACGTTTCAGAACTTCTACGAGGGGTAGGGTGCATCCTGACAACTCGGAATCATATAACAATGTGGGGTCGGAAATGCTTTCCCGAAGCTATAGATGGCGTTGCGGGAAAGTTCGGAGCGTTTGTGCAGGGAATCGTCATTTCGCACAAGGACTAGGAGTTACTAGGATAGCTAATTATACGAACGCAGAGTTAGCCGACGTTCATTTGGCATACGGGCTGCACATTGTAGTGGGGCAGCCGCCGTAACTACCTAGACTTCAGATTTGGCCAACAGAGGATCGGACGTGGTGGTTTCGTGCGTTGGCCTGCTCGGTCACCAGACCTATCATGTCTTGATTTTTATTTATGGGGACATATGAAAACACGGGTTTATGACACCCCCGTCGACAATGCCGAGGAGCTGGTTGCAAGAATCGCAGTAACGGCCGGAGAAATTCGAGATGAGCCTCGGTTATTCCAGAATGTTCGGAATTCCATGCGCCGGAGATGTGAGGTCTGCATTGCAGTCGGTGGAAAAAACTTCCAACACTTACTTTGTACCCTGTACCTTTTGTTTTTGTACATTTATTATTAAAAAGATTATCCACTTGCGGTCTCTTTCTTTATGGTTTTCTGTGTACATCACCGCTTCAGGAAAGCATTTCCGACCCCACATTGCTATATGATTTCGAGTCGTCAGGATGCACTCTACCCCTCGTAGAAGTTCTGAAAAGTTTAACTGGGACACCCTGTGTATATATATATATATATATATATATATATATATATATATATATATATACACTGCTGGCCACTGTAAATGCAACACCCTGAAGGAAGCATACAAATAACATGAAATTTACAACATGCATTAGCGGAGGTGAGATATGCAAATGATTAGAATTTCAGCTCAGACGCACATCACGCGCGCCTGTGGCGCCACTTCAAAGCGCTATTTAAGGCTTGGAGATTTCGACGATTTCAAGTTCGGCAATTGTGTTTTTCTTGTGGTTTTTTCAAAAAACGATCAATTATGCCTCGTCGAAAACAGCGATCATCTTTTGACCAAGTATCCGAGTTCGACAGGGGAAGGATAGTGGCCTACCGAGATTGTGGATTATCTTTCAGGGAAATTGGTAGTCGTGTTGGACGAAACCAAACAACTGTAATGCGGATATGTGATCGTTGGATGCAGGAGGGTACGACGGATCGGCGTGCTCGATCGCATCCACCTCAGCGCACCACTTCACGTGATGACAGGCAAATTGTGCGCATGGCAGTGACGGATAACTCAGTCACATCACGAACCATAGCACAGCACATGCAGTCTGTAACGCATCATCCAGTGTCTGCGCGTACCATTCGATGCCGTTTACAGCAGAGTGGTCTGTCCGCAAGACGTCCATTGGTTTGTCTACCCTTGACGCAGAACCACAGACGTCTCCGCCGCCAATGGTGCGATGACAGAAGGATGTGGACGGCAGAATGGAATAAAATTGTCTTTACTGACGAGTCACGGTTCTGTCTGCAACACCACGATGGTCGCATTCGAGTCTGGAGACACCGTGAAGAGAGGATGCTGAACAGCTGCGTTATGCACCGCCACACTGGTCCTGCACCGGGTATTATGGTATGGGGCGGTATTGGATATCACTCTCGCACACCTCTAGTACGCATTGCCGGAACTTTAAACAGCCAGCGCTACATCTCTGAGGTGTTGGAGCCAGTTGTCCTTCCTTACCTTCAGGGCTTGCCCACAGCCATATTTCAACAGGATAATGCGCGACCACACGTGGCACGCATTGTCCAACGGTTCTTCGTCAATCGCCAGATTGAATTGCTTCCCTGGCCGCCTCGCTCTCCGGATCTTTCGCCGATAGAAAACATGTGGTCCATGGTTGCTTTACGACTGACCCAGATTCCATCCCCAGCTGCCACAGCAGATCAACTTTGGCAACGTGTGGAAGCTGCTTGGTCTGCTGTACCCCAAGAACTTATCCAAAGTCTCTTTGAATCAATGCCGAGGCGTGTGGTAGCGGTGATCTCCAACAATGGCGGCTACTCTGGCTACTGATTTTGGCAGGAACCACACTTCACAGAAGTCTATAAATTTAAACATTTGATACTTGGTCAACATGTTATCTACAAAATAAATTTTGTTGTGATATCTTTTGTCTTTCTTGGTGTTGCAATTTGGGTGGCCAGCAGTGTATATATATATAATGTCTTGCATGCTGGTCAATAAAACCAAAACCGTTTTTGGCCGCCAAAAACAGATTTCAGCAATATAAATTGGAAGTCACTGACTCTCTTTCTGACTGGACCTGAACCTCATGTGACGAAAATAAAATTAAAATTGAACGGCCGGCCAAATTAAGGTTCCGTCGAGCTCGGGCTTCAACTTTTCGTCTAGCGCAATCCTCTTGTCCTAAAACGGCGCAAAACCCCTCCTGACTTCAGCTGAAAGAAGGAAATTCACCTGAACGTGTTTACTTCGCGAGGTCATGGATCTGAGCCGTCAAATTTATCCTGCAGAATCGAGGGATTTGCCTCTCGGAAGCGTCACTTTAAGCAGTCGTTAAAACGAAGCGATCAAAGAAGCGTGGAAAATCCAGTAGGCGCGCTCGCGTAGACGAGGCAGACGGCAGCTCGTCAACCCCACAGCTTGTCGTCTCGCCTCTGCAGTGGTGTCGAGAAAGGGTTATCTGACGAGCGTGGGAAGTCGGAGGTATCTTTGTGTCGACACAAGGCTCTGCATTCGGAGATTATCAAATTGGTGGCGGTTATTAGGTTAGTTAGTATGTATGTAGGTGAAGCGGCATAAAATTAATTAATTTATTGTGGGAGGTCGATATCGGAAGATATTGTTTTATTGGAAGTAGTATCAAGTCGACGTATATATATACGATACACACACACTTCCTAAATTAATATATTATAAATACCTATTTTTGAAATGCCATAACCGCAATTTTTACGCCGCTTTATAATTTGTTGATACGAATATTTCTCCCCGGAAAGTGCAGTTCCGTAACCCTCGATCCATCTATCAACTTTAGGAGGCATTTTCAAAATAAATCTTTTAATCCGCCTTAAGATGGTACACCCAAGTTTCGCGGGTGCGATTCAACACTTTTGTAGTCGAGGAAGAGGGATGAGAAGATACTTGAGGAACACAAGTCAGACATAGTGTAATCCGCACATAGGGGAGGAAAACCCCACAGAGATGCGAGGCATTGAAGGGACGAACAAAACAGAGATGCGACGCATATTACGTATTTTGATCTTTATGATAAAAGATCAAAATATGACTTTAGTAAAATTTCAAAGTTACTTAACTTGCTTACATAAATCTGTATTTAATAATATTATTGTTAATCAACAAGTAAGATTAAATAGGCTATGTTCTAAGGACAATAGTCATAAGCATATAAAATATTTGTTATTAGTGCTAAAACGTAATTATTACCCTGATAGTCTTTCCAGGCACATAATTGGCTGTTTTAGATTTAATGAATAGCATATTCTGTTGCTAATAATTAGTAATACAAAACTAAATGATTAAAGTTAGTAAATAACTACTAAAAAGCAAAAAAAAAACTAGTATAATTAAAATAATAAATAACTCCTAGTCATAATAAATGTCTAA
>OU015490.1:14570994-14590994 GCA_907164885.2 Dolomedes plantarius
GCATGCACACGCACATAATCAGTCTTTCAAAATTTAGAGTAAGCCGCCTATACTCCGATGGAGTGCACACAGTTATCCATCTTCCCCCCCTCTTACAACACATCAAAAAAGTTTTCGTCAAAATATGGTTTTTCTATGTCAGTATTTTCCACACTTTTTAAGGCTTATGGAGAAGCCAAGATAAAATGTAAATGTTAATTGTCCTAATTTTACCACTTATTTACATATTTTCTCTGTTTTTTAAAGTTTCGTTTATCAAAGTAAATGATAAGTGTTTGAAACTCAGAATAGTGCATAATTTTCCGAAAAATTTAAATTTTAAATTATTATTTGTTTCTTTAACATTATTCTTCGAATTCAATAGTGATGAATATTTGTGCAAACACCTTCTATCATTCCATTATCGCTCTTTCCAACGATCGGTTTCCACTGCAACGACCAAAAGGGAATCGTACCGTGGACTTCCTACCTTGACCCTTTACTCTTCAGTAGGTATGACGCCGGCATTTTACCTACTGAACTACCTTTCAGATGCTCTAGTACAGGGGTGTCAAACTCAAAGGCTACTTTGGGCCAAACAAACAAGGTTTAACTATAGGTGGGCCGCAAAAAATATCAATATTAATAGAAACGTAGGTTTATTTACCTAATTACAGTATGTTCAACATAAATATATGCATTTTGTTTAATAATAACAAAAAAAGAGTATCATTAAAAAAACTTTTAGCGAATTCTTCCTATCTTAGAATTCTGCGTCGGCTATTTTATTATATATTATTGTGTGCCAATATATTGGCCGGGCCGAAAAAATGTTCGTCCGGCCCGCGGGCCGCGAGTTTGACACCCCTGCTCTAGTATTTCAAATCGGTTGGCCAAAATGACTTCCTTATTTTCTCGAATTTGAATTTTGAATGAACCTGCTTTGTTGTTCAGGGCACACACACACATCTATATTGTGATAATGTGGCCACAGCGCCTTGCCAAAGTATCGTCATTAATTTGTGACACAAGACACCAGAGAATCCAGATTACTTAATGTCCTTTATTGGACTACAACTATATACATTGTTATTTACGAGTCGTAGATGGGCACCTTACACGTGCAAAGCGAACTCGATAGGCTCATAGCTAAATCACAGCTCCCGAGCCTCCAGTCAAAACAACTCGAGAATCCTCTCCGGTTCCTGGTCTCTCTCTCTGTGTCTCTGCGTTCTCTGTCTGGCGAGTCGGCGATCCCCTCTTTATAAAAGCCTCGCGCTCCTGGTGACAATCCGCTAGCCCGCTGACGTCATCTCGCTCCTGACCTCTCCCTCAGCTGTCTTTCCCTCCGGCTGAAACGACCTCCCGGAGTCGGTCCTTTTGTCGGCCGCGGTCCTCTTTCAACAGGACATCTACCATGCCTCTTGATGGACGGTCTCGTTAATGATGTTTTTCCAAGTTACCTTACCGTAATTGGAGCTGAAAGGTTGCATAGGCCCATCATCCGGTCTTTGTTGCCTGAAAAATGTACGATTCTCTGGAACAGAAAACATTACTAACAGGTCTTTCTATGGAGATCATCTGCCGCCAAGACAGCTGAACTTTATGTCCCCCTCGGCCAGTTTGCCTTTTCAATATTGTTCTCCGAACAACACATGAGGAATGGAGGCAATTACGTCTCCCGCACGAAGAATGTGTAGACTACATCACACACACCGCTTAACCTTTCTGCCCATTTCACAGAATAGCAAGGAAAGAGTGGAGGCATGTGTCAACAAAGGTTGCCGCTGCTACAATATATATAAAACAGTTCCGCAACTGATTGACTGACTGATTGACTGACAGACAACGCACAAACCAAACCGCTGGACCTAAAGGGCTGACATTTTGCATGGCGATTCTTCATATAGTGTAGGGGTGCACTAAGAGAGATTTTTGAAAATTCTTAGATTTTTTTAAATTAAAGTTTTATGCTGTTTTTGAAACATTCTTTAAAGTTTGCATTTCAAATAATAATTGAAAGGTTATAAAATTTATATCACGAGAAAGATTCTAAAAAGTCCTTTAAAATGAAATCTTTTTCGAATCTTTATCTCCGATTTCTGATTTTTGGTGAATTTTTAAAGATAAATTTTTAGAATTGAATTTATTAAATGCTGATCACTTGGTTTCTTTTCTTTTCGTGATACTTTGAATTAATTTATCATCACGTGCATAACAACGGAATAAATTGACAAATTTTTTTTTCTTCTTTTTAATGCGGCAGACGATTGGACAGTATCCAAAAAAGATTAAATTACAGTAAAAGATATGTTCCTCAAAGTGTACTATATTAACTGTACTATATTCTTTAGTATGTTCTATTAGATTTAATTTGAATATTTTCTTCAACATTATTTTGTGTATAAAAATATCCATTACCATTTCTTTATAAATATATATATATATATATATATATATATATATATATATATATTGGCATTAATTGCATACATTGACCGTTGTATTTAATATGAATGTGCTCCGTAGCGAATTACGGGTTTTCAGCTAGTATATATATATATATATATATATATATATATGTGTGTGTGTGTGTGTGTGTGTGTGTGTATATATATATATATATATATATATATATATACACTCAAGAGCCAAAAGATTATGACCACCCCTACATTTTGCAATGAATTCGCCTGGATGACGTGGAAGGCACGTGATCAGGTGGAAGTGGTATTTAACTGCTGCTGGAGAGTCTGAAGAATCATTCTTTCACTTACTTCTGTGTGTGATGGGAAAGGCTGCGGATCTAAGCGACTTTGATAGAGGGCAGATTGTAATGGCTCGAAGGCTCGGAACAAGTATTTCCGAAACTGCACGACTCGTGGGTTGTTCGCGACCTACAGTTGTTAGTAATTATGCAAAGTGGATGAATGACGGTGAAACCAGCATTAGACGACATGGTGTTGGACGTCCACACGCTATCAAAGAAAAAGGTCGTCGGAGACTGTCTCGCATGGTGATGCAAAACCGGAGCCAGACAGTGGCTCAGCTGACAGCCCAATACAATGCAGGGCCAAGTAGAATAGTATCGCAGCACACTGTTCAGCGGACACTGTTGGATATGGGGCTACGCAGCAAACGTCCCACTCGTGTGCCTTTGCTGACCAAGCGTCATCGCCAACTGGCCTGCGCTGGGCCCGGGAACATCGCGACTGGTCCATGGATCAGTGGGAGGGAGTTGCCTGGTCAGATGAATCACGGTTTGTCATTCATCACGCCGATGGCCGTGTCAGGATACTCCGTCTTCCAGGCGAACTGTTTCTCCCTCAATGTACAGTAGGTGATACACAGGCCGGTGGTGGCGGTATTGGGCTTTGGGTGACGTTCTCTTGGGCGTCTCTGGGACCCGTGGTTGTGGTAGAGCAGACCATGAATACTACAGGGTATCTGAACATCATTGCGGACCAGTTGCACCCTTACATGGCCTCTGTTTTTCCAGCTGGAAATGGAATGTTCCAACAGGACAACGCCCCGTGTCACAAGGCTAAAATTGTGTTGGAGTGGTTCCAGGAACATGATGCTGAATTCCAGTTAATGTCCTGGCCGCCTAACTCACCGGATCTCAATCCGATAGAACACATTTGGGATGTCATAGGACGGCAGCTCAGAGTTCAAAGACCACCAATTCGCAATATCTCGGATTTGCGTGACCGTTGCTTAAACATCTGGTTCAATCTGTCTCCGGCCATCTACCAAGGACTTGTGGCATCCATGCCAAGGCGGGTTGAAGCTGTGTTGCGAGCCAAAGTTGGGCCAACTCGTTATTGACAGGTGGTCATAATGTTTTGACTCTTGAGTGTGTATATATATATATATATATATATTGGCATTAATTGCATACATTGACCGTTATATTTAATATGAATGTGCTCCGTAGCGAATTGCGGGTTTTCAGCTAGTATATATATATATATATATATATATATATATATATATATATATATATGTGTGTGTGTGTGTGTGTGTGTGTGTGTGTGTGTGTGGTATATATATATATATATATATATATATATATATATATATATATATATATATATATATATATATATATATATATATACATTACCCTACAATACTGGACCGAACGATTTTATGCAAATCCAGTGCTCACACGTGACCTGTTAAGGTTAAATACAATACGCAAAGTGGTAACGTCGTTTTTTGCGTGAAATTGTGACAATATGTCGAAACGAAAGGTACTTAGTGACTTTGAAAGAGGTGTTATAGTTGGTTGTCACATTAGTGGAAAGTCTATTCGCGCAATTGCGGTAGAATTATCACTGGCACGGTCAACTGTTGGTGATGTCGTGAAGGCGTGGAAGCCTACGGGAGTTGGGACACGAACTGCACACGTTAGTCGTCCCCGTAAACTGACCGAACGGGATCGGCGTGTCCTGAAGCATTAGGTTAGTAAGAACCTCAAGAAACCACTCCCAATCACCAACAGTGATTTTCAACAGGCAGCAGGGTTACGGTGCACCCCAGTAGTTTGCGGAAAGAACTGCACCAAGCTTATGACTTTAAATTATATAGGAGAAGGTGGGATTGTGGACCCTGCATTTAATATGGACCCCCTTAATATCTGCTCTATGCGCAAATGCAGCCGCTCGAAATAGCTGTGGTCTGGAGCCCCTAGGTGGTTTCAATGGATAGTCATGATCATTGACCACAGTTTTACTCCCGAATAACGTCCTGTGACCAATTGTTTGTTTTTCGTGTTTTCAAAACTTTTATTGAGGAAAGTAAAGTTGAATATTTTACATATCTACTACTATGTTTTCACCCAGAGGGGTGAGCTCTTTCAATTGCTCCGGGGCCATCTCTGCAAGCCCATCTGTTTACAGAGATGACCCAGGCCAGAAGAATCGTGCATCTTCTGTGATGATGCATTCAAAGATGACACATGCAGAGAACTTTGGATTCGCTGTGTGATGTGCCTACGCTGGGCTCATTCTGTGTGCACCGGAGCCGAAGCTGACTTTTATATTTGCGACTTTTGTCGCCAAAATTGGAATTTTTTTAATATAGATAATATTTAATGATCTAAAAGTTTAATAAATATATTTTATTTCTTTCATCTTTTCTTTTGAAAAGTTTTCTCTTTTTTTATTTCCAGCTGATTCATAAATAGATAAATGATTTTTTGGTAAAAAAGGGGTCCATATTACCCTCCACTTTGGGTCACCTGCTAGTTTTGACTTTTTTCACTTATGTGATTGTATACATCTTAAAATTTGATTTAACGGCAAATCCACTTAAGGATGTTTAGATGATGAATTATGGAAGAAGTTAGAGTCGTAAAATATGAAAATCAGTCTTTGGTATGACCACAGTGAGCCAGAAACAAAAGGGGGGGGTCCATAATTCCACCTTCTCCTCTATATATTTTATTATAATCAGCTATTTCAATGTTTTGTCACGGTTGGTAGAAGCTATGTAACAATGCAAACGTTGCATTGTAAAATATATTATTGTTACATCACTTCTACCAAGATGTAACAATGTAAATACTACATTGTAAAAGCTATTATTGTTGCATATGTATTGTTACATCGCTCGGTAACAATGCAAGGGCAGCATTGTTACTAAACGATGTAACTGATTGTAATATCTACTATTGTTGCATAGGCATTGTTGTACGCCTCTACTGCCATTTGTAACAGTCAAGTTAAAGTCTAACGTTTAAACGGCCTTTAATATACATATATATATATATATATATACCTTTCCATTCAAGTTGGCCATCATTGGATGCCTTTTCCCCATAGGTTAACATGGAGTTGAGCAGACCCAAAAGAGCTGTTACGCAGTGCCCTAACGACCTCTTAATGAATTCCTTCATCTGAAATATTGGAATATCGAAGGAATTTTGCCAAAAAGAACGAAAACCCAATTCATTAACCCGACGCGGGAGACAAGGTCAGGGTCGCTCGAAAGTTCCGATCGAATTCAGGAAGGAACGTTCTTTCTGAATTCATTGCCACTGCCTTGCGAAGGCGTCGTAAAGTAAGCTAACACCTCGGCAGGTGGAGTCTGGGTTAGAAGGCTATCGTGTGGGAACCTCGGTCGGTAAACATTCGGGGAAAAAAAAAAGAATAAAAAACGTTCGTCGTAGTGGCGTTAAAACAAAGAAGGTTCGATCTTTTGCATGTGGGTGCGAAACTTGGACACATCCGCGAATTTCTTAGCTCGATTTTTTCGAGGTCACGTGACTCCGGACCCCATTTGCTTTTTGGCCTAGAAGAAACCGTGAAATTTTAGCGCAGTCTTTAGACGCGGCGGCCGCAGTGTTGACTGAAGATTCGATTTGCTCCGTGCAGTATGACTATTGGATAGCTGCTCTGGTTATGCATAAGGTCAAAGGTAAGCCAATTTTTGGATTTTCGTTGACCAGTACTCGATATGAGGGACTCGTTGAATCGACGCACTTTTCATAATATACTAGCTGAAAACCCGCACTTCGCTACGGAGTACATTCAAATTAAATACAGCGGTCAATGTATGCAATTAATGACAAAAATATGTGTATATATATATATATATATATATATATATATTTATTTATTTATTTATAATAAATACGACGACCAATGTATACAATTGATGTATAAAAAAAGCAAAAAAAGTATATTTATAAAAATATCGTAAGGGATATTTTTATAGATAAAATAATGAAGTAGAAAATATTCAAATTAAATCTGATAGAACATACTAAAGAATATAGTACAGTTAATATAGTACAGTTTGAGGAACATAATATCTTTTATTGTATTTTAATATTTTTTTGGATAATGTCCAATCGTCTGCCGCATTAGCAAGGGAAAAAAAATTTTTTTTTGTCTTTTTAGTTGTTATGCACGTGACGATAAATTTATTTAAAGTACCAGAAAAAGAAATCACGCGATTGGCATTTAATAAATTAAATTGTAAAAATGAATATTTAAAAATTCACCAAAAATCAGAAAATGGAGTAAAGATTCGAAAAAGATTTCATTTTACAGGAATTTGTATGATCTTTCTCGTGATATAAATTTCATAACCCTCCAATTATTATTTTAATTGCAAACTGAAAAAAAAGTTACTAAAACAGCTTAGAAATTTAATTTTAAAAAATCTAAGAAGAATTTTTTGAAAAATCTTTCTTAGTACACCCCTACACTATAAGAAGAATCTCCATGCAAAATTTCAGTCCTTTAGGTTTGGCGGTTTGGTCAGTGCGTTGTATGTCATTCAGTCAATGAGTCAGTCAGTGAGTCTGTAAGTTACGGAACTGTTTTTTATATATAGATGAGGAAAGATGTATAATTCACCCAGTGAGGCAACTTTATCGCTTGCGTCTTCCCAAATCTGAATATCTAATAACTGAAGTCTAAATATTTTATTGAATACTGTTTTACATTTGCAGCAGATAAATAACTCACATACTATTACAGTGGTCTGTTCCTTATTTTAGCAAAAGGTACAGGCTTTTAGAAGTGGTAAGAAATGTTATTGGATCCCTGTCTGGCATTTCTGGTGAGGCTGTTTTAAGGGGGTCCAGGACACAAAATTGTTCAAATTTTCGAAAAATTTTTACTGCATTTCAATTTTTTTTGTTCTTTTACGCTTAAAATGACGTTTAAATCATGTTTCTATCTTAATTAGAACAGGAGAAATTATTTTTTTTTGCAACATTCTAATAGTAGCCAAGCGTTGTTTAAACCTGTAAGTGCGTTTTTCCGCATGAATCGTTTTTTCCCCATTTCTCGTCTTTAAATTTTAATAAGTCGAGAACCGCTAAAGACAAATGATTGCCACTTGGAACATGTATTTTTCAACTATTTAACTTTAATTTTGATTCAGCAAATTTGAAAAAAATATTTGCTTTTGAAAATATGATTTTTTAAAAATAAGTTACCTCATTTATTTGTAATTTTTAATCTAAATATTTTTAATTTAAAAAAAATTAATATTTAAAAAAATGCTGAATTAGAATTAAAACTTATGTATTTCTGTTTAATTATATGAAAAAATTTTGAAATTCGACAAATAATATTTCGAGTTACAACGATTTTAAATTACCCCCTTTTTTTAAAAATATTTACTTTTGAAAATATGATTTTTAAAAATAAGTTACCTTATTTCTTTTGTAATTTTTAATCTAAATATTTTTAATTTTTAAAAATTAATATTTAAAAAAATGCTGAATCAAAATTAAAACTTATATATTTCTGTTTAATTAAATGGAAAATTTTGAACTTCGACAAATAATATTTCGAGTTATAACGATTTTAAATTACCACCCTTTTTTTTTAAATTTCAAATTAAAAATTTTTTTAAACTTTTTGAGAAGTTTTATGATGTGATTTCGATTACAAATTATATGGTTAACCATCACAAAACAATTCAAAATTTTAACTCAATAAAGAAAAATTTTTTAAATGTGTCTCAGACCCCCTTAAATTTCATGAAATGTGTTGTAAACATCGTATTACTGAATCTCCTTTCAAAGGTATCGTACTAAGGTATTAATTAGGATGTCGAATGCCGCGTATACTGCGGCAATAAATAATTATATTATATTCATTTGTTGTTGATATATTTTTTTTTAATTTAAGGTATCTATCTGATTACATTTGGAGCCCTTTTTTTATCAAAAATAAACAGTACTGATTCAATACATTTATTTTTATTTCAAATGGGATATAGAATAGAATCATGAAAGCAAATATCATCGTGGTGAACATTTCATAACATTTTTAAATAGAGGAAAATTTTTTTATCATATTTTTACCATGTTTTTAGGAATTTTTGTCCCACTTGAGGCTCCACTTTGACATTTTTTTCCTTTCTTGTTGACGATATTACCTATCGACGCTTTAGATATCACAAAACCATGACTCTCACATCGTTTTTGGATAACGGAGTATGCATATTTCTCTTCGGAAAGAGCATAAATGTAGCCTTCGAACCACTGCTTTGTTCAAAACGCCATTTTGAATAAAAACAAAACTTTCAAGCCGCAGAATATAATTTTGACTTTTAAAAACATAGTACAATTGCATTTATGTCTTTTGCAGCAAACGATTTTTTATTACCGCTTACCAAAATCGTCTAAAAAATGTGCGAACAGCCTCTGTACTTTAGTATACCTGAGTGTTAATGTGAATAGTTTATTAGTTTGTAAACGGCAACTTGTGATAAAATTTGTATATTTGTTCTGTCCATACTCAAGTTTTAATCTTTAAAATAAACTTTTCCTGATTGTGTTAATTATGAATACATAAATTTCCACTAATGATACTAAGGGTACTGGGACGTTATATATTTTCCATAAAGTGATTTTTCAATTCTGATTTTTTTTGAAAGATGGGTCACGTCTCTGATTCCAAAAATATATAATTTCTGGGTTCCAAGCAGAAAACGTTTTAGATATTAAAAGTTTTTAAATATTAAAAATACTGAAGTTACAGTAAGTTATATTTTTAGTTGACTATTTTTTTATTTTTCTCATAATGTTGTTTTTCAATATTCAGGTGATTGCAATACCGATATACCGGTATACTGGTATTTCGTGTACTGGTATTTCGTGCCATTTTGCAATTACGTAAAACCGGTATTCGCTAAGTATAAATACCGGTATTTCGGTATTACTATAAATAGCTATTTTGTTATCAAAAGCTTTGACTTAAATTATTGCCCAACTACTGTTATTTGAAGTAGTACGTATTTTTTTCATTCATGTGGCAGTACTAACATAAATCATTTGGTGTCTCATTTTCGTTCCGTTTTGATGAGTGATTTCACTACCGGTATTAGCTATAAATGAAAAAATTGTTACAAACAATGATACAAAAGTAATACAAAAAATAGATACATTCAAAATTGCATTATTTTAGTGATTGACAGAATTTTTGATTTGAGTGTAAATAGTTTTCTTAACTATATTGCATTCAAAAATTTTTCCTAAAGATTATATAATATATATTTTTGTGAAAAAAGGTTCATTTGAATTTTTTAATATGGTTTTACATATTTCTATAACTTATTCTGTAACGCCGTTTCATATTCTGTAACAAAGGATTACATATTCTGTACAAGGGACATATTCTGTACATATTCTGTACATTACATATTCTGTTCATTACATATTCTGTACATATTCTGTACAAGGATTCTGTAACAAGGGATTACATATTCTGTAACGCCGTTTCTTACATATTTCTGTAAGAAACGGCGAAAAACTGATCATTCACCATATTTTAATTTAATTTTTTTTTCAATTATCGAAATTTACTTCTTACTCATTCAAAAGTTTCTCGAATTTTTCCTTAAAGGGATTAATTAATAAGCAAACTTGCATGCTTTTTGTTTTCTTTAAGGTTTTAGTATTTAGGTTCATTGCACTTAATATTTATGCTTCGGACCCTTCACCTCAATGTTAACCTATGGAGAAAATATAGTATATCTGTTAAAATATAGAAGATTTCTATCTTCATGAAGAAATTTCATGAAGATAGAAAAAATTCCAGTGTACCTACAATTAAGCATGTATCAAAAAACTTGTTTGAAAGCACTGCTTTGATACTATCTGTACAACATAACAGCGTATATTATGAGTTTTTTTAACTTTATTATAATGACAGTTTAGTGCAGTTTGTTAAATATAATAGCATGACCAGGTAATAGTTTTTACTTGGAAAACACTGAGGTTATTTATACTGAAAATCTTCCTGTTTTTTTAAATCAAAGCCAACCCAATCCGCTTAAATTCGGTATAAATCATCTAAACACGCATTAACGTTTGCATAATCTTATTATGTACAGAATAGGATTGAAACGATTATCGTAAACAACAGATAATTATGATGGTTTCCTTTTAAGAAACGGCAAAAAATTGATCATTCACCATATTTTAATTTTTTTCTGTAATTATCTAAATTTACTTCTTACTCATTCAAAAGTTTCTCGATTTTTCCCTTAAAGGGATTATTTAATAAGCAGACTTGCATGCTTTTGTTTTCTTTAAGGATATAGTATTTAGGTTCATTGCACTAAGGTGACTGACTACGTTGAAAATGTCATCTTTTGACTATTTTGGTCAATTTCATTTTTTGCAAGAATCTTGTCATTCAATATTTTCCCTTTTCAAAACTGTTTTGATTTTAATTCTACATCAATTAGAAGCAGAGTTACAGCTATTTAAAAAAACATCTTCTGCTACAAAATTGAAGTGACAAACAACTTTAAATGCGTTTTTCTCAGAATTATGTTTTTTAGCAGAAATTTCTACGGTTATCATGATATCTCACATAATAATGTATATAATTTGATAAAATTTTCAGGAAATGTTTTAGATGCTATTGTTAATGAAATGGCGCACAATAATTAGTGTATAATAAATAGTTTTTTTTATTTGGGGCTGTTTTAAAAGGAAAGGAATGACGAATCGGGGAAAGTTTTCATATTGGAACATAAAATTGCGTGTATTATTTTTGAATTTTAAAAATTCTCTTTGATTGCGGGTCATTTTGAAGATAACTGTCATATGTATCATGTATGAGAAGGAAATTAAGATAGAAGCATTAGGATTTTGTGCAGAGTGATGGGCGTTTTAGCTAAATTTCATTAAATATTACCTCAAATTGACCAATTTTTAAAAAAGTATGCTATTTACTGGTAAGTTTTTGTTCCTTTTTTTAATTTTTAAGTGCTATTTTACCATAAAAGACCAAAACAATTAATATTTTTTTAAAATTAACTCCGAACTTAGAATATTAATCTGAAATTTAGGCGATTTTTTACGGTTAATTATGTTTGTGTTTAGCTTTGATTATTGCTATTCCATTTGTTTGTTTTTAATTAGGCTTTTTTACTGTGTTGACTCTTTATTTGTTTTGCCATCATTTTTTATTATCATTCTCAAGTAGGAATTAAGCAAAATCTTAACATTTATGCTCCAAATAGTTTGAAACTTAACATTGGGAGACAGAAGCATAAAAAGAAAGAATATGCAAAAAAGTAACTAAATTGAAATGGAATTAGGCACGATAATTGATGTATAATAAATAATTTTTTTTTATTTGGGGCTGTTTTTATAATGAAAGGAATGACGAATCGGGGATAATTTTTCTATTGGAACATAAAATTGCGTGTATTATTTTTGCATTTTAAAATTTTCTCTTAGACTGTACGTCATTTTGAAGATAACTGTCATATGTATCAGGTGTGAGATGGAAATTAAAATAGTAGCGTTAGGATTTTGTGCAGAGTGATAGGCATTTTAGCTACATTTCAATAAAAATTACTTCAAATTGACCAATTTATAAAAAAAGTATGCTCTTTACAGGTAAGTTTTTTGTTCCTTTTTTTAATTTTTAAGTGCTATTTTACCATAAGAAACCAAAAAATCCTTTAAAAAATTAATTTTTAAAAAAATTGACTTCGAACGTAGGCAGTCACCTTAACATTTATGCTTTGGACCCTTCATCTTTTAATTTTGAACATAATTTTCGAAAATCTTTCGCATAAGGGTGCTGGGGGGGGGGGGGAGCAACCCCATTGCATATGCTAAAAGTTAAGGCTGCCGTATACTGACCCTATTGGATACTTTCACCTCAATGTTAACCTATGGGGAAAACGTGTCCAAGGATTGCTCACTTGCATTGAAAGATTCTTTTTAAAAATTGTACTCCGTAATTGAGCAAGCAATTTTACACCTTGGGGCATGTTTCATTGAAAAAATGCAAATAATATTTTTAAATTGAAATTATTCGGGGGAAAATTTTGGTACAGCGTGTTTTAAACACTCCTAAATTCTTTTGGTGGATGGCATTTACAAAATGAATCCTGTTTCAAGGCTTAAAAGTTCAGGCTATCTGAAAATACAATTTTTATTGGATAATCTGCAATAATGTATCTGTAAGCAGTAGACACATTTTCTCCATAGGTTAACATGGAGGTGCGCGAATCCAGTAGGGTTAGTACATAGCAGCCTTAACTTATGGAGAAAAGTTTCCCTCCTTATATTTAAAGATATAAGGAAAAATCGGGATCCATAATAGAGAAAGAAATTTCTATTTTTCTAAAAAGACAACGATAATAGTTTTAAATTTGAACTTTTCGGGAAATAGTGTGATATACTACGTTTTATACGGAAATAATTTCCTTTAATGAACGAAATTTTAAAAAAAAACCCGAAATTATGGAAATGTGTAGAAAATTTCAGGCT
Source organism: Dolomedes plantarius (assembly GCA_907164885.2). Taxonomy (NCBI): domain Eukaryota; kingdom Metazoa; phylum Arthropoda; class Arachnida; order Araneae; family Dolomedidae; genus Dolomedes; species Dolomedes plantarius. The sequence continues at coordinate 14,584,244 of OU015490.1, forward strand.
ATCTAAAAATACCATTCTTATTTTATTATCAGTATTTCTATAGCTGTTAAAAGCGAGGAAAAAATGGATTCAGAAATCTAATTTCGTCGAAAATTTCATCTTTTGTTAGGTGTTGGGGGAGGGGGGGTGGTCGTCGGACCGCCTATAGCAGTAAGCGGCTCTAGCCACTCCGCACCACACTCGGGAACCTCATCCGGTACAGTCGGAGTACAGAATGTCCTCGATGTAGTAGAAAGTTACTCTATACACAAAACGTATATAGAGTTGTATATAGAGTATTTTTGTATATAGAGTAATACAGTCGAACCCCGTTATAACGAACTTCAAGGGACCAAAGATTTTGTTCGCTATATCCGGTGGTTCGTTATATCCGAACCGTTACGAAAAATGTTAGAGTTCACAAAATGTAAAATAACTCATTAGTTGCTATGTATATTCAATGATGGTGCATTAAAAAAATTATAAAATATATTGAAAATGATCATTAATGAATTAAATCGACTAAAATCGATTACATTAAACTGACACAATACTAACTAAATTAACTAAAAGTGAAGACAAATGGAAATAAATTCATTTTAACTTCAACGGTTGCTCACTGTTTTGATACAGAAATAATCGGTAATCTTCTGCCGACGTGATGCCGATTTCAAAAGCATTTTATGTATTTCTTTGTCTAATACATCAAATGACTCCAACGCTCTTACTTCCACTGTTTGTGTAGACCAAAACTTATTAATGACACGTATCGCTGCCGTAGCATCTGAGAGGGTGGGGATTTCGTCATTTATGTGCCCCTCTTCATCAGCATCAGATGCAGAATCTTCGATTTCAGAATGATTCGTTTTAATTTCTTCCACAATATCTTCATCAGTCGGATTTTCATATGTAATGACTTCATAATCACATGTTCCCAACAATTGCATGTCACGATCTGAGAATGATGAAATTTTACGCTTTTTTATCCACATCGCGATAGGTAAATCTTCATCATCTTCTTCTTCAACATTCTTTGCTTCTTCAACATTCGTTGTATCTTCAACATTCTTAAAAATTTTTAAAAATATAATCAGTAGTCGACTAAAAAAGAAGTTCGTTATAGCTGATTCTTAAGATTTCGGAGTTCGCTATAAAAGGATGAATTAGCGTTAAATACAATAGAAAAACGGCGGGACCAAAATTTTTCGTTCGTTATATCCGTGAGTTCTTTATACACCGGATTCGCTATAACGGGGTTCGACTGTATAGTGGAAATAAAAAAAAAAAGAGGTTGAAGGTATGTGTTGTTGTCTGTTGCTAATCCTCTGGCATCCGAATATAAATTCAGATGAGATCCATGAAGTTGTTGACTCTTGCAAAATCAAGTACAAGAAGAGGGTTTGTCATAAGATCTTCTCTGGTAAGGTCCGGACACTCCGGAATGTGCTGCGGGAAGGCCTGCCGGACATGGCACTTAAGTGCAGATGGAAAAGACCTTTCTTACCCCCGTCAAAAGAAATGCTCCTGGGTTGTCCTATAGCAAGCATAGAGAGTGCAGTTTGGGAGATTGTGTCTCTCAATCTAGGAAAAAGGAAGTGCCACGACGAATTGAAGGAATTGGACGAATTTAATTGATAAGTTATTAGATATATCTTCAATGTGTTGTTGAATATTCCTTTCCCCCTAAATACTTCAATAAATAACGTTAAAGAACTAAGAAACTCTCAAATTGAGGGTACCTAGGCCAGGGGCGTCTCCAGTCCAGAGTTTTTTTTTTTTGGGGGGGGGGGGGACAACGTCGGCTCTTAGGGTTATGATTATATATATATATATATATATATATAAGACATAAACATAGTCTCATTTTATATTTAAACTCATTTAGTAATAGGTCTACGATTATACAATGTTAGGCTATGAAAAAAAAAATACACCGGACTTTTTTTTGGGTGGGAACCCCCCCACCAAAAAAAAAACACCCCCACCCACCCACCCCCTTGGAGCCGCCATTGACCTAGGCGTAGTTTTGCGCTGAGACGGGAATCCGAAATCGCTCACCCCTCTAACTGCACACCCTGTTGTGGATTTTCAGAAAAAACTGTCTGCTATCCATCTGTTGCCACAGAAAACGTCGTTTATATTTCCCTTCATTCGCTTTCATCGCGATTATTAAACATGAATGGTAATTATCGATGATTACTATGCCGATAACGACATTTCCGTTCATGTTTTATTCATTTGAATCGTCTTAAATGAACCTGCGCTTTAATGGTTTGTAACGCCTTTGCTACCCGATTCACTTACTTTCATCTGCGATTAATTAATTTAAACTACCTCAACATATTCCATTAACATTTCCTAGGTTTTCCTTTCGTACAGTCTGTTAGATAATCAGTCTATTAGTTCAGTTTATTTGATATTAGTAAAATCAGTCTATTTTATTATCAGACCATACGTTCAGTCTATTAGATATTAAGTTCAATCTATTAGAAAATTAGTCAGTTAGGTTAGTAAGTCCAGTCTATTACACATTAAGTTCAGTTAATTATATAATCATTCTATAAGTTCAGTTCATTAGATATTTAGATCAGTCTATAAGTAAGTTCAGTCTATTAGACAATCCGTCTGTTAGTAAGTTCATCCTATTCGATAATCCGTCTATCAGTTCAGTCTATTAGATAGTAAGTTCAATAAATTATATAATTAGTCAATAAATTATATTAATGAAGGGAAATATAATTACTACAGTCTGTTGGAGAGAAAGTTCAGTCTATAATATTAGTAAGTTCGATGTACTATTAGTCCATATGTTCAGTCTATTAGATCAGTAAGTTCAATTTATTATAAAGTAAGTTAAATCTAGTAGATAAGTGTATTCAATCTATATTAGGTACTAAGATCAATTTATTAACTTGTTTAATTACTATGTTTACTCGTAATCATAGTAATTACGAGTAACTTGGTTAATTACTATGATTACGTAGTACTCAGCAGAATTCGTTTCTTCCAGCCAACCAAAATAATTCACCACTTTCACCGTTTCTATGATTTCAGTTGTTTTTATGAAATAACATTGTCGACCAAGTGTACTTCTTTTAACACTTTTTAAGCGGAGTACTTTGCACATATTGACCTACGTGCCGGGGTTTATTTTTTGGGATTTTGTGAAATACTCTTACACACTGATAGACCTCAGAAGTTGGGGTTGGAATTTAATAAAAATGTTCGATTTGAACTCACCACTATCGGTCATTTCAGTTTATTGGTGTTGTAAGGACTTTGCCTTAAATAAAAGACTGCCAGCCTTTTGTATTTACATGCTTTAATTGCATCTCGATTAAATACGGGCTATTTACAATATATATATATATATATATATATATATATATATATATATATATATATATATATATATATGTGTGTGTGTGTGTGTGTAGGTCAGGAATTGGTCTGGTCGAGCGGGATAATTAAAACAAAACATTTAATAATTGTTCTTGGATATACAGAGGCGAACAAGGTTACATATATTATTTACAAGGGAGATTAATAAAAAATACGTCTTGAAAATAGTTTCTTTTAAAACAAAGCACCATCATTTTAGCATTGCACCTAAATTTACCTAACATTATACACAAGTCCGTCTTTACTGGATTCAATTTCCGGTCTCATATGCCCGCCAAGAATCAAAGTTCAATTTCACCGAGGCGTTCAATTTCACCGATCTCTCATCAGCATGACGTCACAGGCGAACACATTATGAATTAATGAGGTGGGGGAAGGCAGTTCACTCCACACACGCACGCACACACACACACACACACACACACATATATATATAAAAATTAAATTCGTGGGTACCTGGCATCAACTAGGGAGGCCAGACTTGAATTGTCGCTGCGCTCATTCAAGTCTTCCTAGGCTCGGCAATAACTCCTTGTCTCCGGCTCCAGCGTCACTCTGACTAACTAGGTCCCTGAATCTCAGCAACCAAGAATCCACGTTCGGCGACTTTATATACCACCGCTGAACGTTCTCGGAAGGCTTGGAAACGCCGCCTTTTCTTTATTCGGTTACATTCCCAGTCGACTAGGCGCCTCCGGTCGGAAACTTCCCTTTTGTAGCTGTTTTACTGTTCCGCGAGCTGTCGGTAACACACCGGCCTTTGTGTCGCCAGGCGACTGTCTGTCTGCAGCCGTCTAAATCAACTATGTGCACAAACCGCGCTTTGGTTGGTCTTCCCGGAATTTCCATTCACAAAATATTCGCTAATGTACGGGATTCGTTACAATGTCATCGCCTAAAAATATCTTCCATTTAGCTAATAAACGTTACAAAATAAAGTAAGTAACAGTTTGGGAATGCGTCGAAGATTTTAATGAGTTAATTTAAAGCGCACGATACGGTCCGACTCTCCTGAAAAATAAGACACGGACGAAGTCAAAACAGAACTTTCCGTTGCCCGCAGATAAGTGGAACCTTCAGTTAACCGCATGAAAAGTGAAGGAGTCAGCAAAAAAAAAAAGTTTAACATTTTTATTACCATTTTTTTGTTAACTCACTTTCCTGTTTGTTTGTTTGTGTGTGTGTTTGTCCAGTCCAAATCTTGCAATCGATTTTTAACTAACTTCCCGACTAGCTAGACATTTGAAACTTTTGGAATAGCTCAGAACACGATGATAATGAAATATTTTAATACTTTTAGCCATCTTTAAGCAGAATTTAATTAACTTTCAGTAAATTTTGTTTTGTAGATTGGTGCCGCCATCTATCGGCCGGGACGGGAACGAAAAGTTAAACGCGAGTTAACCTCCAATTAACTTCATTTTCTATCAAGTGGATGGGATAATTCATCAAATAAATTTTAAAAAATTATTTATTAATACATAGAATTGTCAAGTTTATATGATTCAACAGAAAATGTAAAAACATGGTATATAAAAAGTTCTTTTTATCTTGTATTTATTAAGTTTGTATATATCGACGTATATACCTTTTTACAACTGCCGCACACATGAGAAAGAGCTATGACAATCGGTATGGTATCGGTATGCATCCTAGTTAGGATTTTGATTTGTTTTTTTCACTGTTCTTAATTGTTAAATCAAATCGGAATTGATATCAGGACATGCAAAGCTTAAGTCCCAATAAAAGCTGACTCCATAGCTTATTTCATTAATTTATGAAAGACGCGCTACGGAGTACATTCAAATTAAATACAACGGTCAATGTATCCAATTAATGCCAAAAAAATGTTGTTGTTCTTGCTTATGCCACTTGACCGACAGCAACATCAGATCAAGTCCCAAATATATATATATATATATATATATATATATATATATATAAAATATATGCGATGATCAATGTATACAATTGATGTAAAAAATATTTATAAAAATATCGTAAGGGATATTTTTATAGACAAAATAATGTAGAAGAAAATATTCGAAATAAATCTGATAGGACATACTAAAGAATATAGTATAGTTAATATAGTACAGTTTGAGGAACATTTCTTTTACTGTATTTTAAAATTTTTTTGGATAATGTCTAATCGTCTGCCGCATTAGCAAGGGAAAAAATATTTTTTTGTCTATTTAGTTGTTATGCACGTGACGATAAATTTATTTCATGTACCAGAAAAAGAAATCACGTGATCGGTATTTAATAAATTAAATTCTAAAAATGAATCTTAAAAAATTCACGTAGTATACTTGTACTATAGGACAAGCAACGAATTCAAGATTCCGCATTTAAATTTTCCATCCAAATTTTTTTAACGTAGGATTACTTCCTCCATAACAGTCCTCCATTAAAGCGAAATATCAGATTTCTTGCCTCGCGAGTTATAATTTTGGCAGCGTGCCAAACCCAGTCTTTATCGCTTGGACAAGCAGTAAACAGTTAAACAGAAAAGTACCAAAATGCGTCAATATTTTGACACACACACACACACACACATATATATATATATATATATATATATATATATATATATATATATATATATATATATATATATATATATATATTAATAAATAATTTTTTAAAATTTATTTGATGAATTATCCCATCCACTTGAAAGAAAATGAAGTTAATTGGAGGTTGCCTCGCGTTTCACTTTTCGTTCCCGTCCCGGCCGACAGATGGCTGCACGAGTCCACAAAACAAAATTAACTGAAAATGAATTCAATACTGCTCAAAGGTGGCTAAAAGTATTAAAATAATGCATTGTCATCGTGTTCTGAGCTATTCTAAAAGTTTCAAATGTCTAGCTGGTCGGTAAGTTAGTTAAAAATCGATTGCAAGATTTGTACGGGACAAACACACACACAAACAAGAAAGCGAGTTAATAAAAACATGGTAATACATACACACACACACACACATATATATATATATGTGTGTGTGTGTGTGTGTATCCTGACCTATACAAGTGATCCCATTGTAAAAACTAATAAGTTTTGCGCAGAATGGGCAAAAGTTGAAATGTAAAGGGGTCTGCCGCCCTGGAAAAACAGCAACAATATGCCATTTGAAGAACAGACAATTAATTTCTCTCAAAACGGAATTTAGAAGCAAATATCATCGGAGGGTAAAAAATTAATAAATGGTGTCCAAACTCATGTGGCTGAAGATGTGAAGTGTTGATAGAGATCTCGTTCTTTTTTTTTTTCAGGATTCCGAAGTGAGATGCTGCTGTACGTTTTCGCCATGACCACGGCGCTGGCGTCGGCGGGAAAAAGTTGGTCCAAAGGTCACGTGAGTACCC
>OU015490.1:14595994-14670425 GCA_907164885.2 Dolomedes plantarius
CACATGTTAAGATGAGTACATACCCTAGAGCATTTAATCGATCGCGATCGACCGGTGGACCACCAAGACATTTTGGGGTGACCGCCTTTACTAAGACCTAAGACGCGCATACTAAAAGACGCGCATACTAAAGGAACACCGGCGCGATTTGCTTTAAACGCGGTTTTAAAAGAGTAAGTTTTTTTTCTTGTAGTTATGTAGGTAAGTACATATTCCGCATTTATTATTAAGTTATAATAAATATTGTAGACTTTTTTTTTGGCTCACCACTCCTACGTCACTGGGTAGACCGCAACACCTTGACTAATTTAGAAGTAGCCCGTACCTTGGAAAAGTCTGCCCACCCCTACCCTAGAGCATTAAAAAAAAACTTAACGAATCATAGAAAATGCAACAGCATGTTATTCAAAAATGTTACACAGTGTAGCAAAATTACATGATGATTTTGTTTGCAAAAAGGACAAGTTAATGATTTATACACTTCACAAAATGGCAGGTGAGATATACAAAAATAAGAAAAAATATAAAAATTTCACCAATATAAAGTTATAAAGGCATGAGTTATAAATGCATGAATTGTGATCTACATGTAATACATGAGTGCCTTTACAACAGTTGTTGTTGAACGAAAGACAGTACAACTTGTGTTCGGTTCAAGATTGCCTATATTTTTTTTCGTTTCAAGTGGTAAATTTTAACTTAAAATATGGATGGTGTAATTAAATTCGACCGACCGTCTAAGCGAAAGCGAGTGAAGGACATAGACTTTGAATTGTGTATATTGTGCCAACATCTATTGAATGAGGATTTGGTTAAAACCTCAAGTACTCAGCACAAACTGTTTGATGCAGTGAGAGTTCGAAACAAGTGTAAAGACAGTGATTATCAGCACCTCGAAGAATACGCTCGAAAATTTACAGTGGAAGGAATAACCAAGCTAAATGTCCGGTCGCATTTAACTTGTCACAAGAAATGCACGTACAAAGGTAACATTGATAGACTACAGGCCAAGTATAAAAAGCAACAAGCGGAAATTGAAATAGCTTCCCCAGGCTCGGTGTGCAATAAGGTCTACCCGTGTTCAAGAGTCCAAAATCTTGGCACGAAACTACATAAAAATGCCTGCTTCTTTTTCGATAGACTTGAAGCTAAGAGACATCCATTATATACCGCTTCCATCAAAAAGGTAGGTCAGAGGATCTGATGCTGTCTAGCGAAGTGAAAATAGCAATTGGAAGTTAAAACTGAGTGGATTCATTAATCCTGAAGATGTACATGCATATGATGTAGCATACCACAAAGAATGTTGCACAATAAACGTCATTGCGAAGTACTGATGAAGTTGAAACATCTAACTTGCCAGAATGTATTAGTCAAGTAGAATCCATAGATCGTTTGCTAGATTCTTTTTTGGAAGGTAATGTTGTCACGATGGCAGATCCTGAGAGACACTATAGAGATATCTGTCACTGGAATGGTGTTAAACGGCAAGACATGTTGTCAAGAAAATCTCTTAAAATACTTACTGAGCATGAATTATTTTACATGAATGTAGTATTTAACGACCCTATCTCCAAAAATCAATCACAGCGTATTTCTTTGAAATTTGTCAATGATGTTTTGTTGTCGCGGATGGAATCCAATTCTGATATGAATGCGAGTATGGAAGTTCTGTATCAAGCAGCTAAATTTTTACGTAAAACCATACTGACAGAGAAGAAATGGAAGTTTACAAGTTCTATAACGAAGGAAAAAATCATAAATATCATACCGAAAGAAGTTCTATACTTTTTCAAATGGTATATTGGAGGGAACAAAAAAAAATGGAAAGTTTGCAGATTGATAACAAACATTTGAACCAAAGGGGTGCTGCATTATCACAAACTCTTATGTATGAGTGCCAAACTGAAAGACAAACCGTTTATAGTAGCACGGCGTTAGTTAAACACAGACACTCACGGGACCTTCCTCTACAAGTTGCTGTTGGCCTAGCGATACATAGTAAAACTCGCAGAAAATTCTTGGTTCAGCTCATGTATGGATCGGGTTACTCGATTGATTATAATAAAGTTTTCTGCCTTGAGACTGCTATAGCCAATGAAGTTCTGAACCATATGGAAGACAATGGATTGTATGTCCCACCTGATATTGTGAAAGGGAGATTTATCTTTTGTACAGCAGATAATTTAGACTTCTTTGGAGACACGCCTGATGGACGAGAAACCCTTCGCGCAACTGTGATGACTTCTTATCAAGAATACTATAACGAAGGTGAATTGCAATCTATAACCCTGTCTGATGCTGAAACACAGGTACCCAATCGTTAGCTACAGAAACGATCCAGATACATGACAGACTTTATTCACTACAATGGGCCAAAACTCTTAAAGCCTAACAGTTTTGCTTTTAAGAAATCTGATATATATATATATATATATATATATATATATATATATATAATTCAGCGTTTAAAACTACATAATGTAGAAGATTTAGCGTGGTGTCTGTGCAAAAACAAAATAATACGTGATACAGAAGAAATATCCGATAGTTCCGGAAATCGACCTTCAAGTTTTAATCATGAAAGTAGTTATAATCCAGCATCTGATCCAACTTGGACTGTCTTTAATGCAAAGCTGTTAAAAGACCAAAAACCAATCACTCACATATGTGTTCTACCAATCATACCAGCTACTCCAACAGATCGTTCCATACAATTGACTTTCTAGACGTACTTGAAAAATTGACTATATATGTGTGTGGAGTAGATTCAAAATGTGTTGTTCCATTAGATTTCGGTCTTGGCACATTTATTGAGGCACATTTTGGTGGGCTCTTCCTCTCTTTTCTAAGAATCACACACAGGTCCCAACCGCGAGCCAACCATCTTCTTCACAGGACGCGCTCTCTCCCTTTTGTGCTCTGTGATGACTCCGTCGTCCTTGATTCTGCATTTGTCATCTAGACATTTTATTTATCTTCAATATGAGGTATTACAAAAGAAAATCGGCCGATAAATAACCGAAATAAAGTGGATTTTTTTAATTCCATGGCGGCCATCTTCATGACGTCATTACTGCTATACGCCACACACCAAAGAGTGACACCATGGAAATTATTCATCTACAGGTAGTTTCTGATGAAAAAAATATCCACCCATGTTCCCATCATTAATACCGCCACGGGGCTCATTTTTTCGACATATGCTCCCCTACTAAATAGCCTTATTTGGCAATTATTGATTTTATTAGGAGTTTTACGGGATATATATTTTTTTCATCAAGTAGTTATACATTATTCTCGAAATGCCTGAACAATTATAGAGATATATTGATACAGTTATATAGTTATCTGCTTCATTATGTATAGATATATCTATATGTGTGTGTATGTGTTAATTTTTCATTCACTACCTAAAATTCCTATCTGAAATTAAACTTTAACAGAGGATACCGATATAAAATGCATAATATCTTATTACACTAACTTCTCTCCAGAAGAACTGGAATTTAAATGTATTATATGTTTCTTGGGGTCACAGGACCTTCTTGGGGGCACAGATATATAATGTTTTTAAAACTACTGTATGGCTATTTCATTGCATCAAGCACCAATCGGACAAATTTTAATCTGTTTAAAATATCGAATTGAAAATAGTTCAGAGCATTAATTCCGTTCATCACAGACTTATAGAATTTCCAATAAACACTGATGTAGAACGTTTATAAAAGAGAAACTGATGAATTTTTACTCTCCTTTAAAGGACAGTAAAAATTCATCAGAAAGGAGAGTAAATATTCATCAGAAAGGAGAGCAAAAATTCATCAGTTTCTCTTTTATAAAACGTTCTACTTCAGTGTTTATTGGAAAATTCTATAAGTATGTGATGAATGGAATTAATGCTCTAAACTATTTTCAATTCGATATTTTAAACAGATTAAAATTTGTCCGATTGGTGCGTGATGCAATGAAATAGCCATATGGTAGTTATAAAAACGTTATATATACAGCTGGCTCTCTGTTTAACAACGCTCTACTTAGCGACGATCTCTATTTAAAAACGATATTTCCCGGTCCCGGCTTCTCCAACGTTATGGGAAATGTTATTTTTTAACAAATTCTGTTTAAGGGCGATCTCTACCTAAGGACGATTTTTCGCGGTCCCTTGAAAGTCGTTAAACAGAGAGCCAACTGTATATATATATATATATATATATATATATATATATATATATATATATATATATATATATATATATATATATATATATATATATATATATATATATATATATGTATATATATATATATATATATATATATGTATATATATATATATATATATATATATATATATATATATATATATATATATATATATATGAATGTTTGTGTGTGTGACCGTCTTACATATTGCTTGTGTTTTCGTTAAACATCTCAACACCTTTTTAAAATTTTTTTAAATATATTCTAAAGCTATATTCTAAAATTTGACTAGCGTAAAGGTTCTAGATCACTATTATAGGACATATTCTGAAACTTTTGTCATTCATTATTCTTCATTATAAATTTTATACTATTGTTTAGAGTTAATTACAACTGGTAATATGCCTTTTGAATTTCTTAAATCCTCATTATGAGTTAAGGTACCGTAGTGTACTATATAAAATAATTTCCTAGATCCTTGTTTAATTTAAATCGTTTGACCAACCGAAACAACCTAATGTTTGAATGATTTCTTCTTTGAAATCTGTTAGGACCAACATAAACTTTCGTGAAACCTGATTTTTCTTAATTTGGTCCTAAAAGGTATTTCAGATAAATGCTACTAGATGGCAGCACCAAACAGCATCACTGGGTTCTTCTGCGGTAATAATAATTGTATTCTTTTATTAGTTATCCAAGAATTGAGCGAGTGATGCTTTTACCTGACTTGCCTTTTTATCAACTTGCTTTGGCGATGTCTAATAACAAAAAGTTAAGAAAATTTAAAGCCTGAAAATTTTTTTTATCTATTTATACTAAACTTATATAAAGGGAAAAAAAATGAGTTAAAACATACTTTTGGGGCTTTAAAAAATAAGATGGAAAGTACGGATTGAAATGGAAATTCAGACATTTCTCATACACTAAAAATCAACAACACATCTATTCATGTATTGATTAATATCAGTTTACCTGACAAAGTATTTCTCTCAAACAGCTTATAATTCACGCTCTTAGAAAGCGGACAAAACCTTCTTGTTTTAAGTACGAATTCTTTATTGCATTAAAAATACTCTCGAAAGTTTGTTATCGTAATTTATTCTATTTACGTATGCTTAATATTTTCTCGCTCATGTTAACAAGTTAAAGCGTAGTTAAGAACACAGGTACTGTAAAAAAATAAAGAAGTCTCTTTTTTTTTAAGTTACTAGTTAAAAGATAATTAAGAACCCTGGTACATTAAATAAAGAAATCTAGATTTTTTAAGCAATTAAAAAAAAAGGATAATTACATAAGTTTTGTGTATAAACATACTGGCTATTTTTAACAATTATTTAAAGTATAATTAAGAACACGTATTCTGTAAAGATAGATACAGGGCTGTTTCGAAAGCTACTAGTTAAATGTAATTAAGATCACAAGTATATTAAATAAAGAAATATGGATTTTTTGAAGAAATTAAAATATGATAAATAAGGTCATAACTTCTGTAATCAAACCTACAGGCCATTTTTACCATGTTTTTATTAACTTGCTTTCTTGTTTGTTTGTGTGTGTGTTTGTCCAGTACAAATCTTGCAATCGATTTTTAACTAACTTCCCGACTAGCTAGACATTTGAAACTTTTAGAATAGCTCAGAACACAATGACAATGCATTATTTTAATACTTTAGCTTACGGGGCCCATTTTTCCGATTCCCTCTTTAAAACGGGAAATTTCATACCCCCTTTCCCCTTTGTAAGAACGGCCATTAAGGGGGTTATATATATATATATATATATATATATATATATATATATATATATATATATATATATATATATATGTGTGTGTGTGTGTGTGTGTATATATATATGTGTGTGTGTGTGTATGTATATATATATATATATATACATACACATATATGTATATATACATATATGTATATATATATATATATATATATATATATATATATATATATATATATATATGCCGCGATGAAAACAGAAAGGCAGCTGCGATCAATTTTTGTGTATAAAGATCGTGACAAAATCAACAGGCGTTTATTTGGAATGATCGAGATGATGTATTGAAGGGATATCTCCCCAGGTACGACGGCTGTGGTACAGTGGAGCACCTGAGCGGCCAGTTCCACGAGAACACCATCGTGATCCAGTTCGACGAGGACATCCTAGAGGCATGGGACGAGGCGAAGAGGCTGCGCTGCGAGTGGCTCGAGTCCTTCGAGAAGCCCTCCTCCAAGCCCACACTCGCCATCTCGGACCTCGACGTTGTGGAACTCAACTTCCAAGGTAAGTACGCCCTGGTGCAGCGCGGTTCCCATTTTCTAAGTAGCGTATAGTCCTAAGTCTGACCCAGTCAGAATCATGCAAAATGTTCTGATTGCCGCCAGAATAGAGGACTCCTCCACGAATATGCCAGAGGCGAATCCCTGTCAGACGAGACACTCCGGTATCTGTCAGAATCAAACAAGGTGTTTATCAGTCGCCTTAACCCTTTGAGGGGCGCCGTTTTCACAGTGCAAACGCCTAAATCTGTTCTCTTTTTGCACTTGCATTCAATGTATTCCAGTTAAATGAGCAGAAAACGTCTAGTGCTGCCATCTGTTATCAGTTTATAGAAGTAAAAAACATTTTGCAACCTTTAATTGGAAAATTTTTCAAGATATTTTAGGTTTAAAAAATCGGGGGAAAATCTGCACCATGCAAACGGTGGAGGTTGTTGCTCCTGAAAATGTTAAGGACTTAACTCATCTCGGGATATTTAATTTTTTGAAGGGGAAATAAGACTAAAATCTTTAATATAAAAATAGTTTATTTACTATAAAAAGGACAGTATTGAAAAATAAGATTTTACATAACGTCTAACATAGGAAAACCACACACACTATCTGAGACCCAAAATTTGTTTTAACTGCTTCAGAATTGGTCATATAGCAAAAGTCTGTTTGAATAATAGAATATGCAGAGATTGTGGAGAAGATTATCATGAAGGTGACTGTGAAAAAGAGATTACTTGCGTTAATTGTAAATTCTTTAATAGTAAGAATGAAAATAAAGTAGAAATAAGACATGCGCCTACCGCTATGACGTGCACTAGATATAGCACGGAGGTAAGCAGATTAATTAGCAGAACTGATTATGGCCCATAATGCCATGTTATCATTTAAATGCGTTCATTTTAATTGTAATAGATCTATTAACGCGGTACGATAATTTGTAAGCAGTATGAGTTTTGATATAATATCGGCAAATGAGCCATATTATAAAGGAGAGGTTCTGACACTTTCCAGTACTTTCAGGAGGGTACTGGTCCCTGTACCATAGAGCTTACTCTATGGTAGTTTTGGGATTTGTGATAGTCGCATATTTAAACTCAGATTGTCATAACCACATAAAATAATGGATGTCCTTTTAGAATAATAATCGTGAAAGTTCTAATTGCTACCCGGATCATTTAGGAAGCTGAGACTCTTACAAAGTTCTTACAAGAAGCTCTGACTTCTTGTCAGCTAAATTTCTGTAAGTTGCTCTGAGTCTTGTCCGTATATTACAGGAAACGTTTCAATATCCTAAACGACGTGACGCCTTTCCTTTGAGGTCTTTTGGTAGCTCTGATGCTTATCAATATCTTTAAGAATGGTACTAGCTCTTCAGGCTTAAACTTTCTTTTAGTGTTGGCTTTACTCAGACTCCTTTTCAAACTCAGGTTACCAGTGTACCGTAGTCAATAATACGACAATCCTTTCGCTTCAATAGCTTTACTACGGTACATTAAACATACTACAACCACAACATTTAAAGCAAGTATGTACAGCGAGTTAGAATATATACAGTTAGATAGTCAGGATGGCTCGGGCCTATGAGGCATCTCTGACCAGGAGAGCTGCGTCTCTCTGACACTCAAAAACAGATCTCTTTCGCGTGGACTATTGGGGTCTTCTTTTATACTGTCGGAGAATTCAAAGGGATTTCTCTAGCATTTGAAGTGGTGGTAAGTGTTCGAAGTTTATGGGATTCTAAATGACACTATAGTGTCAAAAATCCCAAAAGCCCTCGAACCACTCTGGGATTTATGCGTTCTATAACGTCAGAACCGCACATTACAAGAACTTTATGCCTCTTATCCTAGAGTTTATGAGACCGCCCAGATCAACAGTTCGCCGATAGATGACATGTTGAGGTGTAGGAACGGGGCATCACATACTTATATAAATACTAATTTCATGTAGTAATTGAAACAGTGTCACACCAGTAACATAAAAAGTGTGTCCCCTTTCGAAATCCTACTAAAATCTTTGATTCCTATCAGGATCATACTGGAGCTCTGAGTCTCGTCAGGATCTTAGAAGAAGCTCTGAATCGGGCTAACATCGTACAATGGGCAGTGATTTTAGTCAATATGCTACAAGAAGGTTTTCATTTTGCTAAACGGCTTCAGTTTTAGGCCTTCCTATAGCTGTCATAACTGTCAGTATTTTAAGTCTGGAGACTTTTAGTATTCTTGGACTTCGTCAGAATCACAGCTTTAGCTTTGGTTGCCAGATCCGCACAGAAATCTTTTTTTTTCTGAAACACGCAATAAGCTCTGACTACAACTTCAGGTTGATTTTGGCAACCAGTTGTACATTGAACATTTCCTGTAAAACATTTAGTGCATCACTACTTAGAAAATTAGAAAGTAACTGAACATTAAAGTTAAGCTCCTGCTACCCATAAAAGTTATTTTTATTGCAATTTTAAATTTTGGTAAAGCATCTGTTTTCCTTCTTTAGGCGAAAGAATGCATGCAATGTAAACAGAGGCTGTTGAAAAAATACTTATTCTTTTAAGATGGATTAAAATATTTGAACCAATAAATTTAATGGACGCAACGTCGATAAGCTTAATAAACTACCCCTTGTTGTGTCCAGTTATTGCAGCAGATCAAGTATTTTGCCATGGGAGAGGTGATTTTCTGTGTATATTGCGTCTTGTCCTGTACGGTACGCATTTAACTGTATTTTGAGACTACGCATTTTTCTGCATGCGCACCAGTCTCGCAAGTTCAGCATGAATTGCTAATTTGAATTTGTTCAACGCCCGAAAACTGTTCATAACAGGGTGAATGCACGTAACTGTGGTTAAAGTAAAATTTTAAGAAATGACCAAACAAGGAAAAAAACCCATTCTAGTAATCCTGTCCTGAAGTTTTGCAAAATTTATAAATTTTATGAAAGTAACAATAAATAGGGGCGTCATTGAAGCAACAGATATTGGTATGATATAGCTTCAAAGCTAATAGATGGTAAGCAAATTAAAAATGGAGTAAGGACAATTAAGAAGGAGCTAAGTTTTATCATGCAGATATTTCTGAGTCATTATAGTTTCGAAGTAATGCATCTCATATGCACATTTCGCCTCAAATTGTTCAAAATCTGCTGTACCTTTTCAAAGTCCCTGACTTTGGAAGCACACGGGTGACTTATACCCATCTTACCACTTTTAAGTTCCCTTTAAGGTGACTGCCTACGTTCGGAGCCAATTTTTTTAAAAAATTGTTTTTTTTAAGGATTTTTTGGTCTTTTATGGTAAAATAGCATTTAAAAATAAGAAATAAAAAAACTTGCCTGTAAATACCATACTTTTTTATATATTGGTCAATTTGAAGTAATTTTTAAGGAAATTTAGATAAAACGCCTATCACTCTGCACAAAATTCTAATACTACTATTTTAATTTCCTTCTCACACATGATACATATAACAGTTATCTTCAAAATGACCCTCAATCTAAGAGAAATTTTAAAATGCAAAAATAATACAGATAATTTTATGTTCGAACATGAAAATTTTCACCAATTCGTCATTCCTTTCCTTATAAAAACTGCCCCAAACAAAAAACTATTTATTATGCATCAATTATTGTGTGTCATCTCATTAACAATAGCATCTAAAACATTTCCTGAAAATTTTATCAAATTATATGCATTATTATGTGAGATATCATGATAACGGTAGAGATTTGTGCTAAACAGAATTCTGAGAAAAACGCATTTAAAGTTGTGTGTCACTTCAATTTTGTATCAGACGACGTTTTTAAAAATAGCTATAACTCTGCTTCTAATTAATGTAGAATGAAAATCAAAACGGTTTTGAAAAGAGAAAAGATTGAATTACACGATTCTTGCAAAAAATAAAATTGACCAAAATAGTCAAAAAATGGCATTTTCAACGTAGGCAGTCACCTTAAAGGTGGACGTTATTGGGAAAGTGCATTGTCAAATTGTCACCATCGAAAGGGCAATCTAATTTCATTGTTTTATACCCTGTGCAGTGTCTTCTCCGTATTGACTGTTAGTCTCCTGTGTCATCTCATTCTTTGCACTTTCCAACAGGCGATGACATCGACTGCTGGATGGAAGTCCAAGAAGGCAAGGGACCTTGGGCAAGACAGGTGGGTGGCCTGGTCCCCATCGGCAGCCCCCTGACCTTGGTGATAGCCATCAACGACCATAGCCGAGAATTCGACATGCGCATCAAGAGATGCTCGGCCAGCGACGGCAAAGGCTCTGAAATCGAGCTGACCGATCAGAACGGCTGCGTTCTGCGACCCTCCCTTCTGACGCCCTTCGCCAAAGTCAGGGACTTCGGCGGTAAAGCCACACTGGTGGCTTATTCTCATCTGTATGCCTTCAAGTTTCCTGACAAGATGGATGTCTTCGTGCACTGCATTGTTGAAGTCTGTCGCCATGGATGTTCGGACTCTTGCAGTCACCAGTACAGAGATTACCATCGTCCTAGTGGGTCGTACGACACCCTGGAGTCAAAAAAGATTGAGAAACTAAAGGAATTGGCTAATTCTAAATCTGTTCACGAGATTCATGTTTCTGGCCACCATAAGACTCTAGGCTCTGAGGATGGTTACCCTATTCCTGGAGAGATTTTAGTACCTGCAGCTCAGAAGCAGGTTCAGCATATTGTACTGAAAAATTCATCCTTTAACGCAGCTGTGTCTGAGAGCCAAAAAGTAGTGAAAACCGATGTGAGGCCTTCATTCAAACCTCTAACCCTAGCTCAAAAGGCGAAAGAAACAAAATCTCAAGTGCAAAGCGCTTCTAGTAACGTTCATGGAGTGTTTGTAGACGTCGGAAACAATCTCCAGACAGATCATCATTCCAAATTTAGTTCTCATTCGTCACACCAAGAAAGTCAATCTGTTCCAACATCCGAGGTCCACAGAATTGTAGGCCATGATATTCACTGGATAGCTGACGTAGAGAAGGAAGCTGAAAAGCTTCAAAGTAAACCTCAGTTGCCATCCGTGAAAGACATTTCGTACCAAGCGCCACAACCGGAGCCAGCTACTTGGTCCGCAGATGACGTGAAACCTCTTACTAAACATGAGGTTTTCCACAAGCATAAACAACCTGAGCCTCAAACTTCAGATCCTCACAGAATTGTAGGCCACAACATTCATTGGCTAGCTGACGTAGCGAAGGAAACTGAAAAGGTCCAAAGTAAACCTCACTTGCCCTCCCTGAAAGAGATTTCGTACCAAGCTCCACAACCGGAGCCAGCCACTTGGTCCGCAGATGACGTGAAACCTCTTACGAAACATGAGGTTTTCCATAACCATAAACAATCCGAGGCTAGCATTCCCCACCATCATCCGAATCCACCAGAAGTGCCCAAGACCTACACTCATTGGTCTGGCAATGCTCAGACTCACACGTCATACCAGTCGTTTTCACGTGAGGAAGGTCCTTCATTACCCAAACCAGAGCCGGCCTCGTGGACATTTGATGAAGTTAATCCCATGCACAGTCCGGAAGTAATTCGCCTCGAATTACACACAAAGAGGCCCGAGGAGCCGAAACCCGAACCCACTTCATGGACTCTGGATGAAGTCAAGGGACTGTCAAAAGAAGACCTCCGTGTTCTGTCACTGAACCACAAAATGCAATCCCACTCTCGGGTTGTTCTTCCTCCAGTCTACAAAGAATTCGTCCACCCTTACAGCACCAGCACCATTCCTCAGCCTGTCTATGTTTCTAGGTACACTCTTAGTCCACAGACAATGTCGAATACCAATATGATGAAAATGATGATGATGATGCCTACCATGTTGCCGGCAACCTACCAAACTGCCCACTGGCCTCACAGAACTACTGCTAGGTTTTTGAAGCCTCAGAGGCACCACTATCCTTATCCTATACCCCAATTTAGTCCTCATCAACAGATGATGATGAGCGTCATTGCAGATCGCAGAATGGACGGGGAAAATGACGACGGAACTTCAGGTGAAGATCTTTCTTTGTACCACCAGCTGGACTCTGGGGAAACTCCTGGATCCCGTCGCATTCAGATCGGCGAAACAGCCAGTAGCGAAACATCTCTGGAGACACAAACGTCCCAGAATGGCACTCTGGACGACAAGCCAGCTGCTGGTCTGCCCGAAGAAAACGTCACGGATGGAATGATCAAGATTGGAGAAGTTTTCGAAAGCAGAATGACTCCTGAAACGAAGCCTGTTGAGGAACTTCCAACTGATTCATTCGTCACTGTCTCCGAAACATTAGAACAAACCGTTCCAGTCCAAGCCCAAGAATCGACAACTACATCCCAAGAAGGTTCTTCGGAAGAAATTCGGAAATTTGAAGGGTCGTCAGGTGCGCGACCTCCGGTCTCTGGATTTGTACCCCCTTCCTTAGATGAAGAAATCGGAGTAAAGCCAGATTCGAAAGACAGGATTGTTCCCGGACCAAGGGCCCTCGACCGGAAGAAGCGTTCTTCAGAACCAGTCTTTGGAGTGCAGCAAAAGTTCCAGGCGATAGCTCCTTCCGACCTGGCTTACGAATGGAACCTCACCTCAGAGAGTGCTTCCCTCCTGAGGGGGGTCAGGGAAGAGATTGTTTACGGCATATGCATGTCCCCTGCCGGGATGAGTGCGGGGGTGGGCTTCATCCTCATTCTGACACTCTTGTCGATCATAGCGTCTGTCATACTCTACGAGCACAGCTGCCGACTCAGCCACAAAACTTCGCAGCTGTCGTTCCTCACAAAAAACTTCAACGGACAGTTTGAAGCCTTGTACAGGTTCACTCGCCCCTATCTGTACTCCGACAGCAGGAACGTCAGATAGCGGCGTGCTCAAGAGAGACTGGCGACGGTGCAATTTCGGGATGCAAAAGCAGCTGGCTGCTCCAATCCTAGAGACTTAATATTTGTAATGTATTTGTTTTAGAATTCACATTCCGCGCTCGCGACATTAACTCTGGGCGTCCACCAAAGGGATGCTGTTCTATTGTTGTTATAAAATGCTGTTTCATTTGTTAAGTCTTGTGTCTTCTTTCATTGCATCAGACCCGAGAACGAGTGGCGTAGGGAAGGTACTATCTCGGAAATAACTTCCGAAATGCAGAGTGCGGTATGTTTCACCGTTGAAGAAAAACTCCAAAAATAAGCAGACTTAATTTAAAAATATTCGATGGTTTATTTACAAAAATAATAAGATAAAACATTTTAAAATAAAATAAGCTAATATCCTACAGCAGCACAAAGCAAGCACATGGCATGCACTCCGCATACAACTGCTTCTGCCACGCAGTATAAATAACAAGGATGTTTTACTTAAGGCAGGGTGTCTTCTTCCTGAAAACACTTTATTTAATGGAAAAATGCAAATGTAAAAGAGTGACGTAAACACGGGAAACAATCCCGATTAATCCGATCATGAATGACGTCATACAATACAATGACCGGTTAACTTAAAATAACAAAAATTAAGGAACAGTATAAAGAACATGAGGGAAGTTAAAGTGAACGAAACGCACGTGTACGAAGTTCCGATGTCTAGGAAACGAGCGTTACGTAACCGCTAAAGCTTATTGCCGAAGTTCTGAAAGACGATAACTTAACGTCGTAGTTGCGGTAAGATTTGTAATAGAAGGAAATCACTTGGTGTTCAAGGAGGTTATTATTATGCTTCTTACCGAGAAGCCAAAAAAAACTGTAATGAAAGGGTATGAAAGGGCTTGGATATTAAATAGATTTAATTTTACAAATTTCGTGGACTTTTGTGTCGACTCTGATTTGACGGTCCAAATGGTAAACACAGACGCAATTTTTAGACAGCTTGATTACATGGGCTTAAATCTGATGTTGATGGAAATATTCGTTTATAATTACGAGATACCTTGGTAATTTTTACTGAATTGCTAAAGTGAGTTCAACTTTTGTTATTGATTGCTTATGTTTCATAAAATCCTCAGTGCGTAAGCAATAAACAGTCCGTTATTAGAGCTTAACTTGGAGTACAGAAAATGAAAGAGGATCGTAATATTGCACTCTTGCAAGTGCTGATAATGGAAAGGAGATCTCTGGCATGTGCTATTCTTGACTTACTTCGATTCCACTTACAACTTACCATTTCAGATTTGGGGGGGGGGGGTGAACATACCATTGAAAGTGCTAAACACAATTCGTCTTTATACTGTACATGGTTATGATAGTTTGTTAAGATTCAAATTCCTCGCTTCTTAGCATCCCTATTCAATTGGTTGTGTGTACCTCTTTTATTGTTTTTATTTGAGTAATCAATGCTTAAATTATTGAACTACCTTTCGGTATATCTTTTGGTGTACTTAAAATGGTCATTAGTACACAGAACCAGTTGTTAATTTATTCGAATTCCACCACTTATTCTGAACCGTTAGGGCCTGTTCACATAGGAGTCCGTTGCGTAGCGTTAAAGTTTTAAACTATATTTAACCAATGACAAACCTCCAAACGATTAGCAACGAAATTTTTAACGCCTATGATTGGTTTATTTTCGTCTCAACGTCATCTTTCCTTTAACGCTACGCAACGGACTCCTATGTGAGCAGGCCCTTATGATTTGCACGTTGCATCAGCATGTAACCCTATCGCGAGTCGCAATTTGTATCACGATCATACTGATTAGTTTTAATTTCTAAATAAACCAACCCCAGAAATTCTGATCGAATCTGTGACTCGCACTGTTGCATCAGAATATTACAAGTATCAAAATCACACTGATTGCTTCATTGTTTTAAATCAACTAACCTGAGTGATTGCGATCGAAGTTGCGACGGCGCGGCATTGCATTGTTTCATCTAAACCTTCATATACAACATTGCGAGTCTCAGATTCGATCGCGATCTAACACGTACTGGTTTACCGTTTTTAATTAGTATATCAGAGTAACTCAGATCGAAGTAATCACTCGACATAACGCTTGTTACAGAATTGAAATATTTGAATTAACACTTACTTTTTAAAGAAATCGGCGAGAGATTATTTTTTTTTTAATTTACTCGATTTAAAAAAATAATTTGGCAACAAAAGTTACTTCGTTTTACGACATCGAAAATTGGATTGAAATCGTATAATGCATTTTTAGCGGATTATCTAACTAGATAATTATTTTTTTTTTGTCAATGCATTTTTAAATGAAGTGCATTATGCCTTGGTTATAGAAAATAAACTTTTAAACCGTCGAATGTAGTTCGAAAGAATGAACTCAGATTGCCTCGTGCTTTGAGATGGCAAAATAGGCCTGGAATAATATCTGAATCTTGTTAGCAGCAAAGTCGTATTCTAAACAACCTGTTGAATTTTCGATGAAAACCCGTACGGTAAGCTTTTAAATATATAATCATACTAAGTTTGTGTGTGCGCTGTTAGAATGAAGTGTTTTACAAGGTCAATTTATATTAAGTTCAGGGGTGCTTAGGTGTGGAATTATTCAGTAGGCTTATTCCTGTATTCCTCAAGTCTGCTGTGTACTGACACTATTGGGTTCTATCACCTCGATGTTAACCTACGGAGAAAATGTGTCTACTATTTATATGTACATAAATGCCGATTATCCAATAGAAATGGTATTTGCAGATAGTCTGAACTTTCAACAGGAATCATTTTGTAAATTTCGCCCACCAAAGGAATTGATGGGCGTTTCAAACACTCTAGACCAGATCCCCGTCCCCCCTGAATCTTTTAAATTTTAAAATACAGGGTGTCCAAAGGTATCCAAAAGTTATGACTTATTTTTACGTAAATACCCGTTAGAATTTTAAAAAATTATTTAAATAGAACGAACATCTCACCAAGTTTTTTTATCAATCGTAGATTTCGATTAAGTATCATAGATTTCGATGTGTGCACCTTTTGTAGCACGACTAATGTCTAAATGGTCATCCAATTCTATCCAAGTGTTTCGTGGCATATCGGGCGTTATTAGACTTTTTTTTCTCGGAGATTCATCAAATCCGGTGTGTATAAACAAAAAATTGAAACTGTGGATGAGTTGAAGAAGCGTATCATTCAAGCCATTCGTGTAATAACTCCCGATATGCTACGAAACACTTGGAGAGAACTCTATGACCATTTCGACGTTTGTCGTGCTACAAAAGGTGCACACATCGAAATTTATGATACTATGATAGAAGTCTAAGATTGATATTAAAACTTGGTGAGATGTTCTTTCTTTTTAAATAATTTTTTTTTTAATTCTAATGGATAGTTCCGCAAAAATAAGCCGCAACTTTTGAATACTTTTAGCCCGGACACCCTGAATTATTTGCATTTAAAAAAAAAAAAAAAGGAAAATGCCCCGAGGTGTCAAATTTCTTTCTCCATGACAGAGTATAATTTAAAAAAAAAAAGTCTTTAAATCCAAGGCGGCAATACTTGGACCCATTTTATCCATAGGTCCTTAGTTTTTCTACTGATAAGTAGTTCAAGCTTCTTATGAGCTTCGAGATGTTTGCTTTCGCTTCAGACAAAAAACTAAAAAAAATTTGAAAATTCAACCCCACTGGAAAGAGTGGGTAAATTTTATTTATTTATTTAATTTTTTTAATATGCAATTACGTAAAAATTCTAATCGTTAGCATGATTATGTTTAGCTTGTCTATATATTATTTGATTATATATGGCATGCATATTGTTGTTTGATTATGCTTACCGTACATGTATGATGTACGGTACATCACATGCCTATTGCTTGATTTCGAACATCTTGAGGGTTTTTTTTGGTACCAAATAACGAGCATATTATTCTATTTGACATTAAGAGTAAAATATTTGATTCTAGGCTGCACACGTATGATTTGATGTCCACCAAACGTGTTTATTTTTTTGGTTTCCAATAGCTTGAGATTTATTTGGTTTTTCATAACACCCATATTATTTGATTTTTTTAATAAAATGCAAATTATTTTAATAAACAGTCGAACCCCGTTATAACGATTTTCAAGGGACTAAAGGTTTTGTTCGCTATATCCGGTGATTCGCTCTATCCGAACCGTTAAGAAAAACGTTTGAGTTCACAAATTGTATAACTAATTAGTTGCTATGTGTATTCAATTAATGATCACTTAAAAAATTATTAAACCTATTAAAAATGATCATTAATAAATTAAATTGAATAAAATCGATTACATTAAACTGACACAATACTAATTAAATTATCTCAGATGGTGGGGATTTCGTCATTTACAGGTCATTCCTGTATGTGCTCATCTTCATCAGCACCAGATGCAGAATCTTCGATTTCAGAATGATTCGTTTTAATTTCTTCCACAATATCTTCATCAGTCGGATTTTCACATGTAATGACTTCATCATTATCATCACATGTTTCGAACAATTGCACGTCACAATCTGGGAATGATGAAATTTTGTGCTTTTCTATCCACATCGCGATAGGTAAATCGGCATCATCTTCATCTTCAACATCCTTTGCTTCTACGACATTCGTTGTATCTTCAACATTCTTAAAAAGTTAAAAATAAAGAAATAAAAAAATTCAGTAGTCGACTGAAAAAAATGTTCGTTATAGTCGATTCTTAAGATTTCGGAGGTTCGCTATAAAAGGATAAATCAGCTTTTAATACAATAGGAAAATAGCGGGACCAAAATTTTCGTTCGCAATATCCGGGAGTTCGTTATATACCGGGTTCGCTATAACGGGGTTCGACTGTATAGTGGAAATAATAAAAAAAGTGGTTGAAGGTATGTGTTGTTGATTGTTGTTAATCCTCTGCCATCCGAATATAAATTCAGATGAGATCCATGAAGTTGTTGACTCTGGCAAATTCAAGAAGACGGTTTGTCATAGGATCTTCTCTCTGGTAAGGTCTAGACACTCCAAAATGTGTTAATTTCGGAGGTTCGCTATAAAAGGATACATCAGCATTAAATACAATAGCAAAACGGCGGGACCAAAATTTTCGTTCGCTATATCCGGGAGTTCGTTATATACCGGGTTCGCTATAACGAGACCGTCATACCTCGGTACTGGTTTGCTCGATACTCGCCAGATGTGCTAAAACATCCCGTCTCTCCTGACAAAAAGAAAGATCGAAATAGGTTGAATTACAAAACTTTTGCTCAAAAGTATCATCCTGACAAAGCTCTATGAAGCCGAAATGGAGACTTGTAGAGTGATGAAGTAATGTCTCACATCAGACACATTTTGAAACGTAGCCAGAAGCAAGTTTCTCTCGATGGCTTAGTAGTGAAACTCCCTAAAGATGAATCTACAACAAGAATCGAGGGTGTTAAGACACGCCTCTTGTTCGCGTCGTCGGTCATCTGAACAGCCAGCGTTACATTTCTCAGATCTCGAGGCTGGTGGCTGTGCCCTATCTTCGAGGCCTCGGAGACGTCGTCTTTCAACAAGATAACGCAAAACCGCAAGTTGCCCGTCGCGTCCTGGCCAACCTCGGCACAGGGGGTGCTCGACTGTTGCCCCGGCCAGCACGTTCTCAAGATCTCTCACCCACTTAAAAACACCTGGTCATGGGTTGCCGAGAAACTGGGCTGTTACCGCTCTCCCGCCACTACGATGGATGAAGTGAGGCATAGACTTGAAGCAGCGTGGAAGGACTTGCCCGTATCTGTTATCCAAGCCCAGTTCGATTTGAGTTTTGCCATTTGCTTTCCTTTCTGGTGTTGGATGCATATACACTGAAGTGCCACTGAATTAGGGATAGCTACCTAGTAACGAGTTGGGCCTCCTATGGCCTTGATAACGGCTGCCACATGACGAGGCATAGATTCAACAAGTTTCTGGAAACGTTCCACGGGAATGGCTTGCCAAATATTGGCTAAAGCTGTCCATAATTCAGTAAGGTTCTTTGGTGCTGTGTGATGGCCTTTCACGCCTTGTTCCAAAACATCCCAAAAATGCTCAATAGGATTTAAGTCTGGGCTTCTAGGTGGCCAATTCATGACAGAGAAGTCAGAGGAATGCTCATCCAACCAGCCAGTAGCCAACCGGGACTTGTGAGAGGTACAGTTGTCTTGCTGGTAAACTCCATTACCGTGCGGATAACAGAACAGCATAAACGGATGGAGGTGATCACCCGGCAACTCTACGTACCGAATTGCATTGAGGGAGGTTGGTACACGCACCAAAGATCCCAAACTGTGCCACGAAAAAACACCCCAGACCACGACTGAGCCACCATGCCCTTGTACAGTTCCAGCCAGGCATGCAGGATCCATGGCTTCATGAGCCTGACGCCCTATTCTCAGCCTCCCGTCGGCGTTAAGTAGTCGGAATCGAGACTCATCACTCCATGCTACTCGTTTCCAGTCCTCTACACTGCAGTCTCTGTGGTCTCTTGGCCAGGCAAGACGTGCAGCCCGATATTGAGTATAGAGCAATGGTACTCTCGTAGGTCGACGGCTCCCGAAACCCATACGGTGAAGCGAGCGTTGCACAGTCTGTTTACTGACTGTAAGACTGGCACCGTCATTAAACTGGGTGGTAATTTGAGCTAATGTTTGGCTTCGCTGACTACGTACAATACTCCTGAGCCGTCTCTCACCACGCACTGTCAAGGCTAATTGTCCTTTGCAGTTTGCCCGATCGCTAGTTTTTTTTCCACCATCCATGTATTCTTGGTATACTATTGACACTGTCGACCTTGAAAATCCTAGCTGTCTGACGATTTCGGAAATTGAATGGCCCATGCGTCGCGCACCTACGATTTGTCCGCGATCGAAGGCGCCTAAATCAGGCAGTTTACCCATACTGGCAATTCCAACAACTAAATCAGAACAACCACAGTACTCGCTATATATGCAGTTACCACAGCGCCCTCACTTGCGCATACATGATGCGCAGCGCTACACAATTCGCATAGGCTTCGCTATCCCTAATTCAGTGACACTTCAGTGTATATATATATATATATATATATATATATATATATATATATATATATAGAGAGAGAGAGAGAGAGAGAGATTTTATTTCCAATGGCACATTAAAAGACAATTAAACATCAAAAAGACAACAATAATTCTATAAATGAAAGCGAGCAATCCAGTAGCGTTCCCAGAATGATGTCCGAGGAAGAGCAGGACATTTGGACAGGAGAGAAGAGATGTCTATATATATATATATATATATATATATATATATATATATATATATATATATATATATATATATATATAGTGGAATCTCGATCGATCGTTTTCGGATCCATCGTGTTTCCGTATGTGTCGTT
Organism: Dolomedes plantarius; assembly: GCA_907164885.2. NCBI lineage: Eukaryota > Metazoa > Arthropoda > Arachnida > Araneae > Dolomedidae > Dolomedes > Dolomedes plantarius. Next base: position 14,616,731 of record OU015490.1, read on the forward strand.
CATTTTATTCAGTCCCAATTATCATATTGCTTTGTTATGTTTCCGCATCTATCGTTTTCCCGCATTTATCATTCATTTCAATCAGTCCCTTGCAAAACGATAGATCGAGATTCCACTATATATATATATATATATATATATATATATAAACTTCTATGGCAGCCAGTCATGATTCCGAAAAATCGAGTAATCATCCCCAAAGAAAAGACCGTTTGTACACATATATATATATATATATATATATACACACACACCCAGCCATCGATCCACACACACACACACACATATATATATATATATATATATATATATATATATATATATATATATATATACACAGTGGAATCTCGATCGATCGTTTTCGGATCCATCGTTTTTCCGTATGTGTCGTTCATTGTATCCAGTCCCAACGATCATATTGCTTTATGTTTCCGCATCTATCGTTTTCCCGCATTTATCGTTCATTTCAATCGGTCCCTTGAAAAACGATAGATCGAGATTCCTCTGTGTATATATATATATATATATATATATATATATATATATATATATATATATATATATATATATATATATATATATATATATATAAACAGTGATAATTATATACTTATACTGGTCTTTATGTTGCGTGTGCAGACACCCTTTTATATGGGGGGGGGGGGGGGGACGGTAAAATTGGAATGTAACCTATCTATATAAAACAGTTCCGTAACTGACTGACTGACATACAACTGAACCTAAAGGGCTGACATTTTGTATGGCGATTTTTTTATAATGTAAGGGTGCACTAAGAAAGATTTTTGAAAAATTCTTCTTAGATTTTTTTAAAATTAAATTTTTAAGCTGTTTTTGTAACTTTTTTTTTTAAGTTCGCACTTAAAAGAATAATTTGAGGGTTATAAAATTTATATCGCGAGAAAGATCCTAAAAATTCTTTTAAAATAAGATCTTTTTCGAATCTTTACCTCCATTTTCTGATTTTTTGATGAATTTTTAAAGATTCATTTTTAGAATTTAATTTATTAAATGCCGATCGCGTGATTCCTTTTTCTGATATTATAAATAAATTTATCGTCACGCGCATAAAAACTAAATAGACAATACAAATATTTTTTTTCCATGCTAATGCGGCAGACGATTGGACATTATTCAAAAAAATATTAAAATACAGTAAAAGAAATGCTCCTCAAACTGTACTATATTGTTTAGTATGTCCTATTAGATTTTATTTGAATATTTTCTTCTACATTATTTTGTCTGATAAAATATCCCTTACGATTTTTTTAAATATATATATGTATACATGTGTATATATATATATATATATATATATATATATATATATATATATATAAATAAGAATAAGATGAAAGAGAAAACCAGTAATAGCTCTAAAGCTACATGTAGCCAGGAACATCCAACATGTAAAGATAAGTATGAATACGGTTTTTGACAGCATTTCTTCATCAGCGGTGTCAATACTGTCTAAAAACCAATGGATTGTTTCTGATGAGTATGATCTATTAAATAAACACACTCAGACACCGTACAATCCATTATTAACAGAAGAATTGAATAAAAAATGAATTTGTATTAAAGTACTTAACCAAAGAACACCAAGCCTGGCGCTAATCAGAGTGGAAGTTAAGAACTTGTAACCGCAAGATGACTGACGTCATAACTTGCAACCATTGAGGTAGTGGATACTTAGTTACATACTTACTAAGGTAACTTATTTTAAGAATATTATTCCATTATTTATTTAGTTTTATTATTGTTACTACTATTAGTTAATTATTTTTTATTATTCTTATGTTTTATTTTTATTTTTAGTAGTTATTATTTTTATTTTAACCTATCTATGTTTAACTTATTAATGCAACAGAACAAACTATTCATTAAAACAAAAACAACCAATTATGTTTTTGGATAGACTAACTGGGTAATTATTACTAGTTAGCACAGCTTTCAAGTCTATAATATGCTTAATCCTATTGTCTTTAGAACATAGCCTATTTATACGAACTAACTGATTTACAATAATGTTATTAAAAACAGATTTATGTAAACAGGTTAGATAATTTTGAAATTTAACAATATTAAAATTATATTCAGATCTTTTGTCATATAAGTCATAAGTTAATTTATTGTTAGTACTTAATTTAATATTGATATCTAGAAAGTTTACATTAATATTATCATGGCTACTTTTAATTAGTTCCAAATTAGGAGGGTAAAAATTTAAGTCTATAGGGTTATTACTTTTATTTATTACTATTATATCATCTATATATCTAAATATATTGTAATTGCTATTTTCTATATTATTAATTTCAAAATAATATAAGTATAAATTAGCTAGCATACTTGAAGCATTACCACCTTGTGGTACACCTTTGGACTGTAAGTATATATTATTATTATGAACTATGTAATTATGTTTAGTTACTAATTCTAGGAGCCTATTGAAACGAGTTAGTTTAATTTCGTTGTTTAAGTATTGTATATTATTTTGTACTAACATTATGATTATTCTATTTAAATCAATTATATCAATATTATTAAATAGATCTTTAAAATCATAAGTTACAATATATTTACAGTTATCTAATGTTTGTAGTTTTCTAATTAGACTATAGCTATTATCAATTATACCACAAACACCTGATGTTATATTTTTATAGATTAATTTAAGGTATTTTAATAATAATTTACTTGCTTTTGTAGCATAAGTATTATGACCACAGGTTACTGCTCTAAAAGCAATAGGTGTTTTATGAAATTTTGGAACTAAAGTTATATAAGGAAAATGATAAATGTTAGATGAAATACCTAGCAGTTTATATTTAGCAATGATTTTCTTAATAATAATATTAGTAGTTTCATTTAATGGCTGAAAAAGATCACTATTTTCTAACTGTTTTTTTAAACATATGGCAAAGTATTTTTTACAAATTATAGCATAGTTGTTGGCTGCTTTATCTACATAAGTGACTATAAAGTCATCTTGTAATTTTGTAATAGCAGCTTTAAAGTGTTTATAAGGATTATTAATGTTATTACTATTATTGGGTAATTTAGCTTGTACTAGTTTTAGTAAATTAATTTTCCAAGGGTTGAAAGCTTCAGTAGGTACAGAATAATTAATTGCTATTTTGTAAATAAATTTATCTAAATCAGCATTTAAGAAACTAATGATTTTCTTATTATTATTAGTACTAGGTATTCTAAACTTAGTTCCTAAATTCATCAAATCTCGCAGTGCATCATCTTCCACAATATCCATATTGCCTGTTATTACATGACCATGTGTCGTATCTAAATAACTATTGTAAATGGGCAGATGACAAACACAAGTTAAATTTAATGACTCAGAAAAATTTTTTGATACCTGATTATAGTTAAATATACGTCTACCCATAGGCAGAGTATATTTAAAGGCACGTTTTATTTTTATTTTTATTTATATATATATATATATATATATATATATATATATATATATATATATATATATATATATATATATATATATATATATATATGTTTGGCATTAATTGCATACATTGACCGTTGTATTTACTTTGAATGTACTCCGTAGCGAAGTGCGGGTTTTCAGCTAGTTTTTCGTATGACATGACGATATCGTAGTACATGACACATATACCTAAAAAAAAGCGAGCGCTGAAACACAAATCATCCTAACCTAATGGGCCATGGAACGATCGCCGGCGAGAACATTCGAAATCGTAAATATTACTCTCATAGGCCCTACCGAATTCTTCCGACAAATAATCGCGTGGTGTACATATAGACCATCAAATTCCCTTCTATCCTTTTCATGTGGCGTAATAGCGTCGTGACGTCACCGAACACGTGTTTTCGCCTCCCATCACCGTGTAAAAATTCCCGATCCCCGTTTGGGATTCTGTGCGGGAACACGTCACATTCCTGGACGCGTCCTCGATCATTACGTGATGCGGCCGTTAAAAGCAACAATCGTCCTCCGCTTATGAGATCCTAATGAAAACGCTTATGATAAATGACCGCCCATAATCGGAAGGTGGAAACCGATTTTTGTGGGGGTAAGGGGTGTCTGGACATTACAAGCCGAGGTTTTTATATGGGGTCGTGATTTATCGGCGGCCGATTCGATGCGGAGGTGAGTGGAAGAGTATCTTGTTGATTCAGGTGGGGCTGTTATGGGAAATATTGAATGTAAGCGTACAATGGCAGGCTGCAATAGAATACTCGCGTGTGTTAACCAATAACACGGCTGGATATATATATATATATATATATATATATATATATATAAATGTGTGTGTGTTTGTTTATATATATATACAGTAACCACCGCTTATAGTGATCAGTGGTTATAAGAATCAACCGTTTATAAGAATCAATATCACAAAAACAAATGCATTATTTCCATGTTAAAATTTTCGCTTTAAAGAATCAATACACCGGTTATAAGAATCAGTTTACACTCTTCGATTTCCTTTCATTTTTCTAAAAAAGCCACTTAAACCCTAAAAAGGCACGAAGTTCTTTCTTTTTTTTCTTTTTTTTAAAAGAAAAATTGACAAGATGGGATGGAATATAGTCTTAAAATTCATTCCTTTCTTTGTTAGACATAACATAATAGTTTCCACTCAAACAATTTAGCACAACACTGTCCTATTAGCTTGACCCAGGGGCATTATTACCCGTCCGGGTCCGATTTCACTTTTCTGCACTGACAAACAAAAATAGGGGCCGTTTTTTTTCCCACCTCCCACATTCTGGTCGCGGCTTCCTGGACCCTGAAACACATAAATCTTCGGCGAAGTGTCCACTATCACTTAGGCAAACGTGACATTAGTACATTCAGCACGTTATCAAACCGTGAAACGAAAGCTAGAAGGTGAATCTTCGTCTGCGACTATTAGTATTGAAAGAGTATTGAAGCAGCCTCCTGAAAACTTCATTACGTCAAACTACCATAGAAAACTTTTTCTTGCTCCCTTCCTGTAGTTGAAATGTTAAAACTGTTAAGCTGGTATGTTGTAACAAATATTGGATTTTTTCTTCTCTTACTATAATCATGTGTATCTACTTATTGGTCTAGAAATGAAGTTGTATTTTTAAAATTATAAAAAATAATTTTAATAAAAGATAATTAACGTAAATTAAAGCGTATTTTATGGTAAATTATCTAATATATGTATATATAGGTGTGTATGCCTGTCCAGAAACTAAAATTTCGGCTATAAGAATCAACCGCTTATAAGAATCAAAAACAGTAATAACAAACGTGATTCTTATAAGCGGAAATCACTGTATATATATATATATAAACACACACACATTTATATATATATATATATATATATATATATATATATATATATATATATATATATATAAGCAATGAAAATACTAAACCGATGAAGAAGAAAGAAGTGACCATATCTACACGGATTTAAGAATAAGAGAATGAAATTCACAACAGAAATGGAAGTTTTGTAGTTAATGACCGGGGGGAGTTGTGACCCCCCACTCCGATTAAACAATGTTTTAAACCATGGTAACACTCTCGGAAGTCTGCTACAAAACTGAGACCTTTTTAAAGAAAATAAAAAATAAAAAGACAAATGTACCAAAAATAACAATATTACTAACACAAAACACCAAACTTACATATACATGACACCAAGACACCGACTCAACACCCTAATGCATCACCGTCGAAGTACGGTTTACTTCATGCTCATTGAACCATATAGAGAATCGACGTCCACGGTCGCAGTCAACTATGTTAAAAAAGCTAGTTAAAATGTATTTTAAAAAGTAATAGGGAAATCCCTTATTACTTGCGACCAATGGGGATTTATTGATTTTATAGTCGATTTGTTCTTGATTTGAATGTAATCTCTTGCATCTAACCAAGTAGTTTAAAATTATGTTGCGAATAATGTTTTTATGTACAGCACTATCCCAAGACATAATACGAACGGTGTTAAAAGTATAGCTATCACGTTTGTCGTATAGTTTATAAGCAATGTTTTGTTTTTTATCAATATAAAAGATAAGATCAAGAAAAGCAATACCCCCAGTGTTGTCCCGCTAGGTTTCCACAAGTTTTAAACCGTTAGGGTAAAATCCCAAATCTAATGAATTAAAATTGTTATTTAAACATACGAGAATGTCGTCTACATACCTAAAAAATACAATTTCATTTAGCAACTAAACACCCTTTTCATAATGGTGTAAATAAATGTCAGCCAAAGCTGAAGAGCAACCTCCCCCCATAGGCACTCCATGTATCTGTCGATAAAAATTTTCCCCATTGTACAAAACAGTTTCAAATAAGACGATGTCTAAAAGGGCAATAAATTTTTTCAAAGATATAAATTCTTTTAAGTCATAAGGTTCATATAACCCGATAATAATATCGTAGAGGTCCTTTAGTTTTATAGAGTTAAATAAATCTTCAAAATCATAACTTTTTATGTCTGTGATATCACCAGTACCTTTCAACTGTTTTACTACGGTATAACTATTTTTAATAAAATAAGCACCTTCAGAAATGAGTTTTTTTTTATAACTGTATTAAGTATCGTTAAAAGTTTATTATTGGCTATAGTTAAATATGTATTACAACCTATTGTAATTGAACGGAATTTAATGGGAGATTTATGAAATTTAGGGATTAATACGAGATAAGGAAATTTTATTTGTTGTGGTATTATAATACCGGCTCTACGATATAAGGCACTAATGCGATTTTCAACAATACAACGTGAAGAATTAAGAATTTTATAGATGTTAACATTTTGATATTGTTGATATAGGAAGTCACAATAAAATTTCTTACAGATAAATGCAAAGTTTGATGCGACTTTATCTACATAAGTAATAATATATTCAGACTGTAATTGATTGATAGCAGGACGCAAATTTTTTAATGAACCTTTAATATCATAACATGATATCCCACAATAGGTATCACTAAAATCCCTTAAGAAATGATGTTTCCATTCGTTAAAAGCAACATCCGGCATGCTATATTTAATAGCAGTACTATAAACAAATTTTTCTAAATTTTTTCTAATGGTAAGTAACACATTACCATGATATCCGATGCGATATCCAGTACCTTTTTCCGATATGTCGATCAGATCGGGATTTTTAGCAACATTAATGTCGCCACTGATGACATGACCATAGTGTGCACTAAAACCTATTTTATTTTCGTTACAGCTACATAAACTTAGAGTTTCTTTATTTAAATTTTTGGAAAACAAATTATAATTGAAAATAATGCGTCCTATAGGTTTGGTATACCGGAAGCAATGGTAAATTTTTACATTTTTTTATGGGAAAATATAACATGTTTTTTTCTATAAAATGAGCAAAAGGTATTCTATCAAAACATTTATTTGCGTATTCAGTGATGCAATACAATTTTGTAACACTATCACTCAAACAGTCATTTAGTTCTACATTACAACCACTGCTCCTATACTTAATTAGATCCAAAATGATTGGGATAAAATGTTTATTAGTTTTGAGGTGATTGTTTAATGCTTTGTTTTTACAATAACACCAAAAATCATGTAGCCAAGCTTTTTTAATGCGGAAAATAAAGTTTTTTAACCATTTGATAGGGTAGTTAGCCATTGCATCTAAAGTTTTACATAAAGTATTAAAATGTATAATATATTGTTGATAGTTTAATTTTCTTTTATGATTTCCCCTTTGTTTACGTTTTTTATCTATACTAACATTGTGTTTGATTACATTGCACATAATGCTTGGGTTGGAAGACTTATTAATAAAATGCCAATTATAATTTTTTTCATAAAGGTGGGTGTTTAAACCATATGGATATAAGGTATTGTAAGAGCTAATGTGTCTACTCTCCCACCATAAACGTGTATTTTTATCAGGTACAATATCAATCACCGATACAATAATATTTTCAATGCCATGGATTTTAAAATGGGAAATTTCAAGAGTGTTTTCATCAACACTATCATTGCAAGATCTATAAACATTGCTACGATGTTGGTTTAGTCGTATGTTTAAAGTGTTTTGAGTTTGTCCTATGTAAGACAAGTTGCATACTCTACAAGTAATGATATATATGCAATTAAAGACTTTACAAAATGTTTTAAAGGACAATTTTCCTCCAATTTGACATTCGTTGGCCTTTGGGCATAATTTACATCTTTTATCGTTACATTTTTTATAAAGAAACTTGTGTATGTTAGGATAACAACTATACTTTAGTATTTCTGGTCCAACAGCTATGTCTACATAGGGGGAGCCAGCATCAACATTGACAATTTTTTTGTTATCTCTATTTTCGGGTGCATTGCTTTTAAAATAAGAAGTGATTAACCCAGGGTCGCAGGCTGACGATATGTCACTTACCCTATTGGTGACACACCGAGCTTACGGATCTAAATGATGTTCTTGTTTTTTAGAAAAACTTATTAGCTTTAGACACTTATTTCATTTTGTTGACTATACTAGCAGCAAGGCGCAGTTATTCGACAAAAAAGCGGTTTAATTTTCTTTTTCATTTAGTGGATGGTTATGATTATATTCTACTGCCTTTTTCTATGTTATAGTGCTTTGGTGACAACTTAAGGGGTTTGCTTTTTATTCATCTGACTAATTAAAGTTAAAGTTTTTTGTTTAACTCTTTACTCTTTTCTTTTAAATTTATGCTTTTATGTCCTTTAATTATAATATTGTTGTTGTGAAATAATTATAAAAAGTTGTGCTATTTTAAAAAAATTTTAAAATGGTGTAAAAATATCACTATTGGAAGGTGTTTGCAATTGTCTTGTCGTTATGCCGTGTTACCTGGGTTTTAGTGATTTTTGTCTTATTCCATGCATTGCGGTTTTTTAGCTTACTTGCTTGCTTATGTAATGGTTTAGCCATTGTTGCTTTTAGCTTTTACCTTTTTGTCTTCGCTTTGGGTTTTAACCTTTTAACCTTTTACCTTTTATAAAAATTATGGATAAGTCTTTTAGGTTTTTAGCGCCTGGCAAAGCTGGTACTAATGTAACAGTAGCAAAGTATGATTCGCCATGACGATTAATAAGTATCAAGGCCAAAATTTAAAATACGCTGGCGTAGATTTAAGGGAAAATTGTGTCTCCCTTGGTCAGTTTTACGTAGCTTGCTCACGCGTAAGTTCGCGGACGAGCCTGGTAATATTAGTTTCGCCCAATGAAGAAACAAAAAATTTTGTTTATAAGGAATTCCTCTAAAAAGCAGTTTCATTGTTTTTTCATTGTAATTATCCTAAAATATACTCCGTAGCGAAGCAGGGGTATTCAGCTAACATGGAATCGACACTAATATCAGCCATTTTCGATTATTTTTACATGTCACCCCTTCCCGTCCCCTGCCCAAGGGGTGCTAAGGGTATGTTACTGTCACAGTATTTTTTTTCTCCAGTTTGAAAGTCGTATGTGAACCAAATTTGTTTGAAGTTGCTCCAGGTGTTCCAGATTTATGCTGGAACATACAAACATCAGTCTTTTTATACATACATATATATATATATATATATATATATATATATATATATATATATATATTGCTCATTACACGCACACACACACACACACATATATATATATATATATATATATATATATATATATAGTGGAATCTCGATCGATCGTTTTCGGATCCATCGTTTTTCCGTATGTGTCGTTCATTCTATCCAGTCCCAACGATCCTATTGCTTTGTTATGTTTCCGCATCTATCGTTTTCCCGCATTTATCGTTCATTTCAATCGGTCCCTTGAAAAACGATAGATCGAGATTCCGCTGTATATATAGTATATACCGGGTGGTTATAATTAAACTTCCCCTATAAACGGTATCCTACAGCGCAAACGGGTGAACGGAATGCAACGAAATTTTGTATATGGGTTACACACAAGATGCGCTCACAGAATTTCGAGAAAAAAAAATTAGTTCCAAAATGTCCACCAGAGGTCGCCTTTTCGGGAAAAACATGAAATTTAACACAATAAACGACCAAAACAGAATACAGTAACAATATTAACATTTATTGACTAGTTTCTGATCACCTTGTCATCGAACCACATTAAGTAAAGGTAAGGGAGAAACAAAAACAGTTCAGTTTGCAGAAACAAGAACAGATTAGGACGAAATTGCACGAGAGGAGCAGTTGTTAATCGTGTCCAGGACGATGTAGGGAAAGCTGCTCCACGTGACCACCTTCACTCACCTCCAAAATTTCAAGTCGATGGACAGTGCGTCAACAGCTTTCTTGACGGCATCAACAAGTAGCGGCGTGACACGTTTACGGCCTCTTCCAGGTTGAACTCCTAATTTCCCCGTCTCTTCAAATCTTTTAATTATGGCCCGGATACCCTTAGTAGACATTGGTCCACGCCGTAGGTTCTTTGAACGACGAAATTCACGAACTGCAGCAGAAGCATTCCCCTTGTTTTCGTAAAACAGCTTCACCAATAACGCACGTTCAAATAAAGAGACCGTCATTAGTACAACCGAAACGTTTTATACCCTAACGTGCTTTGCATAAAGCTTCCTCTTCTTCCCAAGCATGCAAATCTCGACATTTTTTCTCCTACAACTGACAGCTTTTCCAGGTTTTACATTTTATTACTCATAATTCTTGTTCTGGATTTTTAATTTTATTTCTGTATTCCGTTTTGGTCGTTTATTGTGTTAAATTTAATGTTTTTCCTGAAAAGGCGCCCACTAGTGGACATTTTGGAACAATTTTTTTTTTTTCTTCCCGAAATTCCGTGAGCGCATCTAGTGTATAGCCCATATACGAAATTTCGTTGCATTCCCGTTCACCCGTTTCCGCTGTAGGATGCCGTTTATTGGGGAAGTTTAATTATAACCGCACCCGGTATATATATATTATATATATATAGTAACGGATACAATATCTAATACTTACAGTTGTCTATTCCGACCCGAACTTTCTGTTCGAATGCCCTCTCGGCCGTCACATAACGTAGACCCGTCAAATTTCATTACAAACCTCCTGGGTGGGTGCGGGGCAGTTAGAACACAGTGTCATCTCCTCCCCTCCCCTCTGCGATCAGGTTTAATGGACGCGGCCGTCGCGCATCCGAAAAATTAATTTCCACTAACGGGAAGAGTCTCCCCCGCCGTGAAATTGATGCGGCCTTCCGCGCAATGACGGCGAATTAACGGCGTGCCGTCAATTCGCCGAGGACATTTATCACGGGCGGAATGCGATGATCACGGGACGGACAGTCGGATAGGTATGGGGGAGAGGGAGAGAGGGTCGTATATTGGCCGCTGGGGAGAGGGGGGTGGAGTGAGGTGAAACGAGATTAAAATTTCATTATCGCAATTTTCGAGAATTGATGAGTGCGATAAATGCTGCGGATGTGACGGCCAATTCGTTTTAACGGCATCTACAGTATATGCCTACATATATATATGTACCCCATATTTGTATCGTATATATGTATGTACTCGAGACTTGGAGGCAACAGAGGGTAGCAAAGTGCAGCAAAGGGTTATTATATAGATACTAGCTGAATACCCGCACTTCGCTACGGAGTACATTCAAATTAAATACAACGGTCAATGTATGCAAGCAATGCCAAAAAAAAAATATATATATATATATATATATATATATATATATATATATATATATATATATATATAATAAATACGACGATCTATGTATGCAATTGATGGAAAAAACAAACAAAAATATATATTTATAAAGAAAATCATAAGGGACATTTTTATAAACAAAATAATGTAGAAGAAAATAGTCAAATTAAATCTAATAGGGCATACTAAAGAATATAGTGCAGTTTGAAGAACATAATATCTTTTATTGTATTTTAATATTTTTTTGGGATAATGTCCAATCGTCTGCCGCATTAGCAAGAAAAAAAAATTTTATTTGTCTACTTAGTTGCTATGCACGTGACGATAAATTTATTTAAAGTACCAGAAAAAGAAATCACGCGATCGGCATTTAATAAATTGAATTCTAAAAATGAATCTTTAAAAATTCACCTAAAATCAAAAAAGGGAGGTAAAAATTCGAAAAAGATCTCATTTTAAAGGACTTTTTAGGATCTTTCTCGTGATATAAATTTTATAACCCTCAAATTATTATTTTAAATGCAAACTTCAAAAAAGTTACTAAAACAGCTTAAAAATTTAATTTTAAAATATCCAAGAAGAATTTTTCAAAAATCTTTCTTTGTGCAACCCTATACTATAAGAAGAATCGCCATGCAAAATGTCAGCCCTTTAGGTCCAGTGGTTTGGTCTGTGCGTTGTATGTTAGTCAGTCAGTCAGTCAGTTACGGAAATGTTTTATATATATAGATTGAATACGCCTAGTTCTACTCTTTGGTAGGAGTTTGTGATGAACTGAAAGGAAAACATTAATTTATTGAATTATATATATTGTTTATGAGATTTTAATTATTGTAATTAAAAAAATTGAGTGTATATAAAATATAAGTGTACAATTCTTAAGTGTGGTAGCTAGAATTTTATAGAAAATTATTAATATGTATTTGTTTAGAAAATTATTTATTGAATATTTTATTTATTAAACACACATTTTAAGTCGTTTTTCCTTGAGTTTTAAATAAAAGTTTTACGGTGTCACTATTTGATAGTTATTAGCTAATTTGAGGTTAACTAGAGGTGATGTATATTTTTCAAAATAAAAGCATCTAGATTATTTGTTCAACACAGCGTATAAAACACATTTCTCCCAACAGATGGCAGCACGGTGGTAAATTTAATCTTTTCCATCTATAGAAGCTACTCAAAGTTTATATCAGGCAAGGTATTTCCGTTAGATCAAAAAATTATCACTCAAGGTCCTAATCTGATTAATTTATGGGTTTTGAAGGGTTTACTTTTTCAGAAAGCCCCTCTTGAATATCTTTGAATGGAGTAGGAAAAAGGTTCTGAATAATTTTGCTTTCAAAATGTTCTTTAGAATCGATGACAGATGGCGCCACTAAGACGAAGGAAATTTTCTTTGGCAGTAAACATACAGTGAAACTTCTCTATGCCGGCCAGTCACGGTTCCGAAAAAAAGTGGCCGTTGAATAGGGGTTGATTTCTTTATGGTGGACAGTCATGGTTCCGAATATGGCCCAAGAATGAAATTCAAGAAATGTTTAACTTTACATGTTAGTGAGAAAAGCATTTTATGACACAGACTGTACATGGAGCAAATCCTATGCAGATATGTAACATAATGATGAAAGTTGAGAAAAGTTAAGTTTGAAGTGCATATAAAACGTTTTAAAACTCTTAACTAATTAGGGATCGGGAGTGGGAAACTGGTACAGAGGCAAATTGATGAAACATGAGAGAAGATAATTCTTTGTGTATCAAGAAAGGTATTTTATAATTTAAATGTTATGGATGGTGCAAAATATCAGCCGATGCAGTGGGTCAAGGATGAAAGTTAAAAAATGTTTACCTTTACACGAAAGTGACAAAAGCATTTTATGACACAGACTGTAGATGGAGCAAATCCTATGAAAATCTGTAACATAATGATGAAAGTTAAATTTAAAGAGCATGTAAAACACTTTAAAACTTTAAACTTATTTAGTATCGGGGAAGGGAGGTGTTTCAGAGGCAAAGAGATGAAACATAAGAGATAATTCTTTACGTATCGAGAAAGGCATTTTATAGTCTAAATGCTATGGATGGCGCAAACTAAAAGCAAATGCAGTGGGTCAAGGATGAAACTTTAAAAAAAATTTAACTTTACATGAAAGCGACAAAAGCTTTTTATGACACAGACTGTAGATGGAGCAAATCCTATGCAGATATGTTACATAATAATGAAAGTTAAGGACAGTTATCTTTAAAATGCATATAGAGCACTTAAATACCCTAACCTTTCTGGGGTGAAGATCAAAAGTTCGTGCAGATGGCAAAGGGATAAAAAGCAGGGGAGATGACTCCATGTATTATAAAAATTCATTTTAATACTTAAATGAAATGGGTGCAGATGGTGCAAAAAATTAACTTACATCCTTGAGCCACTCATTCAACCTGAAGATGGTGCAAACTATATGCAGGTAGCATGCGTGGCTCAAAGATGCAAGTTATTTTTTTTTTTTTTTTTGCATTTTAGCCTGTAAAAACAACATTTTGTGGCATGAACACTAAAGGTAGAGCTAATCATAAGCGGATATTTATACAATCTGTCAGAGAGAAATACTCTCAAGAAAATAGATCAACGAGGTACATCAAATGAGACTTCGTGAAATAAACAGACTTCATAAAGTTTTGAGCTGGGGATTCATTTTCGGGGAGGAGGGTGATATATGAACACACATTTTATACTTCCAAAAAGTGTTTACCTGAGTAAATGGTGCACATTGAACAGAAAACATTCAGGGGGGTCGGTTTCTGGTTAATTGTAAATGAACAAATTTAAAAATGGAAGGCCAAAATTGTGGAAACGAATCTCTTCTGTATACCTTTTATTAAGATTTTGTTATAAAATCTTTCAATTCTTTGAAGAAGAAAAAAAAATTGACTTAAAAAGAAAGAAAAAAAAAATTCAGTGATTTTATCCCTGGGAAAATCATTTCTGAATCGCCACTTTAGACAACAAAAAAAAAAAAATCCTTAGGACAGTTTATTAAAAATAGATCGCGTCATGCAACATTTCGTCAGGGTATCTCTCAAGTAATTTCAGATGTATCATTTTATAAATAGCAAATCGTGATACATTACATTTCGAGGCATTTTAAAGTGCAATTGTACGGTGAGACATACGGTGTGCAGGTATACTGCAGGATAGACAGCACGGAGTAAAAATGGCAGAGAAATGATTGCAAGTCAGTCATTGCCAGCCAGATTCAGAAAGTGTTGCGTCTGGCAGTGAAATCGGCTAAGCAACATGCGGTTTATATATGTGGTATATTTGATTCTAAAAAAACTCTCCCTCTCTATTTTGTATATATATATATATATATATATATATATATATATATATATACACACACACACAGGTGGTTATCAAAATAACGGAAACACTAAGAAAAATCCTGAAAACCTTTATTAATACTGCCCAGGATCACCCTTGTCATGTAATACCACCTGATTAGCCTTAGAATTGGATTATACAAGTCATGAATAGTGGTTAAGGGAATATTATACCATTCTTCAGGGAAAAATCGTGAAAGTTCCTGTAGAGATGCTGTGGTGGATATCGATACCTGGTTCTATCCGCTTATAAACATCACAGTGTTTGGATTATATATAGTCGGGGGATTGTACAGGGTAAGATAGATATTTGACTTCTTTTTCATGCTCTTCAAACCAATACTTGATAGATTTATCTGTTTTGTATAGGGAGATTATCATCCTGGAGAACGCCGTCTCCTGCAAGAAACAATGTTTGCTCCAGAAGATGGACTAGTGAGCTAAAATTTCGACATAGTCCTTTCCATTCAATCTCCCTTTTAGGTTTACAATAGAGCCTGAAGAAAACCATGTGATGCCATCCCAAACCCCGCTGGATCTACCTCCATGACTGACAGTTGAGATGAGACAGCCAGAATCTTACGTTTGTGTAGGTGTTCTCCAGACATACGCACGTCCTATTGCGAGGAACAATGTGAACAATGATTCGTATGACCAAATGCCGTTTCTCGACATATTACTCGACCAGGATTTGCGCTCGTAGCAACATTGTGGACTATATTTTGTATTGCCATTCTTACAAGTGGCTTGTGAATAACTACTCTTCCGTAAATGCTTTGTTTGTGAAGTTCCCTTCTGCCTCTGATGGTTGATACCGGAACATGCAGATGCAGATTGAGCTGTTCGGTCATTTTGGTTGCAGTTTTCTTTCTTCATTCCACAATCCGCTTCAATACCTCGTCCGTCTCTTTTGCTCAGCTCTCCCTTTCGTCCACTATTCTGTTTGGCAAAGGATGTTTTTCCGTGCACTCTGTTGCTGTCATGACTTTTGATACTATAGCTCGAAAAACACCCATTAGCATGGGGTTGCAGAAACAGGAACTCCAATTTACACGTGCTCCAGCAATTTGCTCTTTTCGCAAGGTCTGCAAGGTTTGACATTTTACGCTGTTCCCCACAAAAGCATGATGCCCTTAGCTTCATTACTGCTACCGGACAGTAGAATAATACATACACTATATTATATAAAAAAATACCGGTGGCCAGACTCGTTTTTTAAGGAATACAAAGCACACTCATTATCACCACTAATATTGATAGGTGTTTCCAATATTTTGTTAATCACCTGTATATATATATATATATATATAATATAAAACATACAAAACAAAAATCTTTAATTTCCAAATTCTTTTTACTTTCCTTTAAAATTTCTTGGGCGTAAGCAAACTAATTTCGATTTCGTTTTAAGAACAAAGGATTTGAGCGTAACCTAAAATCAATAGTAGGTAATCAATATATAACCCCTTTAACCCCCAGTCTCGCGGGTACCAAATCTTATATAACCGGCCAGGGTATCGAGTCCAGAAATCTCCTCTGTCCATTCAATGCAAAGTTCAAGGGTCATGTGAGGACGACCTTATGAAATTTTAAAAGACCCACCAAGGATTAGGCCGGAGATTTCTTGAATTGTCGTTGCTCCGATAACTTGTAACAGTGGATGCAATAAATATGCTCTATATGCGGTATATTTGATTCTACAATCTCTCTGTATATGCGATTTATTTGATTCTAAAATATCTTGGTATATGCAGTATATTTGATTCTAATGGCTGTAATACATGCGGTATATTTCATTCTAAAATCTCTTGGTATATCCAGCATATTTGATTCTAATGGCTCTAATACGTGCGGTATATTTGATTCTAAAATCTCTTGGTATATACAGTATATTTGATTCTAATGGCTCTAATACATGCGGTATATTTGATTCTAAAATATCTTGGTATATCCAATTCTAATGGCTCTAATACGTGCGGTATATTTGATTCTAAAATCTCTTGGAATATACAGTATATTTGATTCTAATGGCTCTAATACGTGCGGTATATTTGATTCTAAAATCTCTTGGTATATCCAGCATATTTGATTCTAATGGCTCTAATACGTGCGGTATATTTGATTCTAAAATTTCTTGGTATATACAGTATATTTGATTCAAATGGCTCTAATATGTGCGGTATATTTGATTCTGAAAGCTCTATAGTAAGTTTTACTATAATTTTCTGGGCGCGGTAGCCCGGTTGGCAAGAGCAGCGGGCCAGTGATCTGAACGTCCCTGGTTCGAGGCTCGTCGCTGCAAATCTACCGCCGTGTTCACTAATGGTGGCTAGGGCACGTAAAATAGGGCGTGGCTACAATGTCCTCCATGTTCTCAAATTTACCTCTGGAGGTGCGGGGTCAAGTGTTCCGGTCTCGTCACTTGGCTCGGTTCAAAATTACGGGACCGGTCATTTAGCCAAGTCGGACTCCGACCCTTGCGGTGCTATTAAAAACCGGAGCCGCACCTTCATCGCCCATAGCCTTCGGGACTTGACCTGATGGTACATGTCGGTCAAGGGGCATCAGCTACAAAAACAACAACAACTATAATTTTCTGTAGAGTTTTGTGTCCAGCATCCCCTAAATGATACAGCGTGGGAAGACCAAATTGTGAGATGGAGAAGAATTCTGCCCCCACCCCATTACGATCGTAATTATGGAGCATTTATTGTCGAGAAAAAAAAATGAGTTACCGTAAAAATTTCTTATGAATAATTCGGAAGTTTTCTCTTTATTTTATTTTCAACGTTTATAAAAACGTTTAGTAGTCTTGCATTTTAACAAAATGCAATGAATTATGAATGACTAGAATATATTATCAGTAGAGGCCTCCGAAGCGTATTGGCTCACTACGAATTGGCAAAAGTCGCTTTCGTGAGATATTCATCGAAGCGCTGAAAGGTACATTTAATTCTTAGATAAACTACTCTAAAGAACCTAACCAAATTCTAATATCGTTATGGCAGTAGCAAGCACATATCCTTTATTGGCAGATATCTGGCGGAAATTTGCTCGGTCCGATTAAAAAAAGTTGAGGCCGAAAGGCTCAGCTAGAATCAGAGTTACGCAACGTCTATAGTTTCCAAATTTTCATGAGAGAAGGACAGAAAGTACTGAAATTAGTGTTTTACAAGTACAAAGTAGTTTTTAAAACTGACATTTAACTGTTGTTGTTTCTGTTGTCCAAAGGCCGGAAGTATTTCGGACCAGGTCCATGTAGCCTAGTGGACTGAGGGGTGCGGAGTCCCTTTGAACCGGGTGCCCCCGCAATTTTCTCCGAGCATCCCCAGGGACGACATCTCGGGGATCGTACCCTCTTCCACCCTCTCTGACGTCATAGAGAGACATTCCGGTCTAAGGATTTAACGTTTCCATATCCGCCTAGACACGGAGGTATATAATGAAGTGCGTCGGGATTCGATCCGGGCACACTCGGTGCCGTAAGCCGACGCGCTACCACTATGCTACCTCGGGCCCTGACATCTCTATATTTAAGTTGCTATGCCCATTCTTTTGGCAGTCCGCGAGAGAAAATTGCTGCATCCATTGACTTCGTTTTGGTCTGAAACGAAAGATTTTAATCTAGAGATCTGTCACATTTGGTTTTTGTAACCGAAATTTCTATTCATGAGCGATCATTTACAATTAAAAACTGCTTTCTGCGCATGCTCGGTGACATGTTTAAATCTGGATTTAGATACTTACGAAGCACGAGATCGCATAAACGCGATAATTTGTTTATTCCGAGGAATCTCTCTAGTTCTCTCTCTCTCGACACATTTTAAATCAGGCACTTGAATAATAAAAAAAACAAACTCTTGTGTATATATATATATACAGGGTGTCCATAATTAAAGTCGCACATTCAAAAGGCTGCAGAAAAAAGAACCACTGGTCAGAATGACTTCAAATTTGAACTGAATATACTGGAAGAAGGAGGAAACTATTTGGCATAATAAAAAAAAGAGTTTGGACAACATTTTGGAACATTTTTTTTATTACGCCAAACCGTTTCCCCCTTCTTTCAGTATATTCAGTTCAAATTTGAAGTCATTCTGACCAGTGGTTCTTTTTTTGCAGCCTTTTGAAAGTGGGACTTTAATTATGGACACCCGGTATATATATATATTAATATATATATATATATATAAGATTTAATGAATAGCTTGTTCTGTTGCAACTAATTAGTAATACAAACTAAAAAGATAAATTAGTGAAAATAACTACTAAAAATTAAAATTAATTTTTAATAATTAAATTCTTAAGTAAAAATAATATTAAATAATAAATAATAATATATTACTCTTAGTAATAATAAAAAACTAATTTAATGTAGGTTTATTTGTCCTATAACACAGTCACCATAGTAAGTCTGCTTCTGTGTTTCCATTTGCTCCATGGTTGCAAGTTTTGTGACGTCAGTCTTCTTGCGGTTTTCTATTCTTAACTTCCACTTTGTCTAGCACTGGGCTTGGAGTTCTTTGATTAAGTAATTATTAATTCAATTCTTCTGTTTCAAATGGATTGTACGGTGTCTAAGTATGTTTATTGTTTAGATCATACTTATCAGAAACAATCCATTGGTTTTTAGACAGTATCGGCACCGCTGATGAAGAGATGCTGTCTAAAACCTAATTAATACTTATCATTTCATGTTTTTAGTTCCTGGCTGAAAGTAGTTTTAGAGCTCATACTTTGTTTTTCACTTTCAACTTTGTCTTTTATTTATATATATAATTTTAAAAGCTCTCAATGTATGCAGTATGTTTAATTCTAATAACTCTCTACATAGGCTGTTCGCACATTTTTTAGACGATTTTGGTAAGCTGTAATAAAAAATCGTTTGCTGCAAAACAAATAATTGCAATTGTACTATGTTTTTAAAAGTCAAAATTATCGTCTGCGGCTTGAAAGTTTTGTTTTTATTCAAAATGGCGTTTTTAACAAAGCAGTGGTTCGAAAGCTATATTTATGCTCTTTCCGAAGAGAAATATGCATACTCCGTTATCCAAAAACGATGTGAGAGTCATGGTTTTGTGATATCTAAAGCGTCGATAGGTAATATCGTCAACAAGAAAGGGAAAAAACGTCAAATTGGAGCCTCAAGTGGGACAAAAATTCCTAACAAGTATCCAAGGAAAAAACGGACATCTTCGACTATTGGAAAGGTACTTTGTTTAATGTTAAAAGAAAATCCCCCTAGTCAAAGGACAGTTGCAAAATCATTAAAATGCTCGGTGTCCACTGTAAACAAAATGATAAACGTTGATTTAAATCTTAAGAAAGCGAAAAAACGCAATATGCATCGTCTTCTTCCAAATTATATCGCTGAACGCAGGACACGCTGCAGAATTCTATATGAGAAACACTTATCCAAAGAAAAATGGAAAACAATTGCCACAATAGATGAATCATGGGTGTATTTAAATGATTGCAACAAAAAAAGAGCCATTTAATATCATAAAAGAAGAGAAAAAATTTAAGTACATGGTTCAAAGAATCGAAAGAAAGTTTTTCTAAGGGATTCATGATCGTTGCTAGTTTTTCTTATAATCGCAAGTTAAAAATAAAGAGAGTGGAAAAAAATGCCAAGATTAACTCCAAATACTATCAGGAACATATTTTATGGCCAATTTTTCTGAATGAAATACCATCGCTTTACCCACAGTGCCATCAATCTGTGATACTCCATCAGGACAAAGCTAGCAGTCACACATCAAAATCCACTGTAAATTTCCTAAAAGAAATGGAACAAAAAACTGGTATCAAGGCCATACCCTTCACTGATATCCCTACTAAATCTCCCGATGTATCACCTATGGATTTTTGTGCTTTCGGACTTTTAAAATCTGCATTATCCAAACGTCGTCCCAAAACCCTTACAGGACTCTGGAAAGCTGTTCAGGAAGAATGGGATAGAATAGCTCTTCTGACACTTCAAAAGGCATTATTATCCTGGAAATTGCGGTGTCGAAAGATAGTTCAGAATAAGGGATGTCAAATTGAACATTTAAAACACAAGAATTTTATGTAATTTAGTTTTGTGAATACAATATACATCGTCTAAAAAATGTGTGAACAGCCTCTGTATATATGTGGTATATTCAATAAATTTCAGGGAGCCAAACCAGTGTGTTTGTGGTACTGAAAATTTGCTGCCATCAAAAGTCTAATTAATATTTCCTGTGCTTAAATATGCCGTCCTATTTCAAACGCTAGTTTAGAAAGGTTTATATTGAAATTCTATTTTATAATTCTAGTTTTCATCCAGTGATCGTACGAATCAAAGCAAAACAGTTTTAGAATCCTAAAAGACAGGCCTTTGAATTACTATACTAAAACTTTGAATGACTACAATAAAAAAAAATTTTGAAATTTTTCCGCCAAAACAGCCATTTAAACGTAGACAGGATACCATAATTAATTTTTTAATTTATTCATCAAAAAGTTTGAGTAAATAACAACATAGCCCATGCCCTGCACAAAATGTGAAAAAAGGGTGTCAGTTTATTCATTTCACTTTAATTTTAAAAATATCCCTTTTCCTGAACAATTTATCTGTCAGGTGTTACCTCCTGTTGCAAATAGGCCATCCATATGTGCTTTATAAGACTTTTGGAACCCTTGGCCTAAACCATCTGATCCTAGTCTGCAATTTGGGACTGGTTTCTGAATGTTCTAAGTAAGCATTAGAAGGATGCAATGCTTACTTAAAGCATAAAGCAATTAAAGAGTTAATGATTAAGACTTGACAGTTCACTAAGATACATATTTTTTTAACGTAGGATTACGTTCCTCCATAACGGTCCTCCAGAAAGCAAAATTTCAGATGCCCTGCTTCGCGAGTTATAGTATTGGTAGCGCCCCAAACCTCAGTCTGCATCGCTTGGACAAGCAGTAAACAGTTAAAAAGAAAAGTACGAAAATGCGTCAAAATTTTGACATATATATACTTATATATACATAATTACAAGATAAAAAGAACTTTTTATATACCATGTTTTTAAATTTTCTGTTGAATCATATAAACTTGACAATTCTATGTATTAATAAATACTTTTTTAAAATTTTTTTAATGAATTATCCCATCCACTTGAAAGAATATCAAGTTAATTGGAAGTTAACTTGCATATAACTTTTCGTTCCCCTTCCGGCCAATGGATGGCTGCACCAGTCTACAAAACAAAATTAACTGAAAATAACTGAAAATTAATTTAATTCTGCTTAAAGAAGGCTAAAAGTGTTAAAGAAATGCATTGTCATCGTGTTCTGAGCTATTCTAAAAGTTTCAAATGTCTATCTAGTAGGGAAGTTAGTTAAAAATCAATTGCAAGATTTGTACTTGACAAACACACACACAAACACACATACACACAAGCAAGAAAGCAAGTTAATAAAAACATGGTAAAAAGAGGTAAGCAACGATAAGTAATCATACGTTAATTACCCGCTATAATTCCGTTAGAAGAGATTACCTGAATTTTTTTCTTTTACTCTTAGAAGATTTGAAGAGCTTCAAGTATTCAGTGGCAACACATGGAAGAGTTTATCGGGTTTTTTTTGTTTTTTTAAACACTTCGATTCAAACACTGGTTTTTATAAACAGTGAATAAAAAAATCAGGGAAAAGTATTCCCATGATTTAGTGAAACCGGAAATTTCGACAGCAGTAGGAAAACCATATATATATTGGAATGGCTATATAATCGGATAATATTGGAATGGCTTACCTTTTACCCTCATCTGAATAATAGTTGAATAAGTCAATGCCAATTAAGATTTCAATGCATGTATCCATACTATAAATTTAATAAATGACTTCAGTTTTGTACATAACTTGAATTTTTGACATACAGAATAAATATTCCGACTCAGAGTGAATATCACATGAATCATTGACTTCAAAATGTCAATCCTTTACAAAAAGAATAGGAATGGAATCGCATCCAACATAGCGAATAACCATTTTTTTTTTTTTTGCACTACTTAGCGTCGAATCAACAACAAAAAATAAACATAGTGACGCCATCTAGTGGGCAGAAACTTAACTAAAATACAAAATGCAAACAATAAGTGAATAAAAAAAATTATAATGAATTATTAACACATAAAAATAAAAATAATAAGTCGTTTATGAAGACTGATCAGTGACGAAGTACAATTAAAAAATTTTTTCGATCCAAGTCGAGAATCATTGGACCCATTTTCTCTATAGGCTAACATTGAGGTGAGCGAATCCAATTAGTACACAGCAGCCTTGAATCTATCCCCGAACGGAATTCCCCCCCCCCTCCCTCTCGAAGGTTGCGGCTAAAGGCGCGTTCATACTACGGCAAAAATTGTAGAGAAAATATAGCTAACACCAAACTAAACTCTTCCACAGCCGTTAATTATTCAGCTGATGCTTTTTCGCGAAAGTTTCGCTTCGCTACTTCTTTCACGAAAATCCCTCCAGCATGGACAGAGACGCATCTTCTTTTTTTTTAAAAAAAAAAAAAGAAAAAGAAAAAGGGCAGCCGTGAAGTGAAATAGCTTTGAAGCCATTCCGTCTCACCGCTCTAGTCGTCGAAAGACACGCCTTTCCCCGAAACGGTCGTCACAGCAACCACTTCTTTCCTCCGTTCCCAAGGCGACCGAATCCGCACAACTTCGAGGTATTAACAACTCGAAATTTGGGCTCTACAGCAGATTGGGGAGGACTATCACATGGTACACATTCCACAGAAGTTTGTGAACATGTCAAAAGATTTAAAAATAGAACTGTTTTGTGTCTTAACACTAAAAAGTTGTCACAGTGTGAAATCTCCCCCCCCCTTTTTTCAACGTGATTTCCCACTATGATAGTAGCTTTCAAGTGTTCGGTGATGCCACCCTTTTTGCGGATTGTTGTTATGCCCCGCGCTTTCAGCTCGAATAGCGTCTGCGGCGGATTCTTTCAGCTGATAATTTAGCTTTCAAAAGCGGCTGAGACAGTCTATTTTTTGACGCTCCTGAATGCAGATCTCCAGTATGGAAATAATCCGTCGCAGATGCTTTTCAGGCCGGAAGAAAGTGACGGACAAATACGTCCCAAACGCTTGCATTTAAAGACTCGACATTTTAGCTATAAAAGAAACCAATCCACTTAAGAGGGCTCAAGAAATAAGTTCCGTGTCCTGGTTTTAAAAAAAAATGTTTGTCGATCTGCTGCGTGTACTGACGTATTCTTCGATAAAGCAGGGAGGACTCAAATTTCACGACAAACGTGTTTGAATACAGATGCTTGCTCTGTTATGATTTCGTTATACGTGGCGATCTCTTAAATTTTTGTTCTCTTAAATTTTCCAATCTGCTGTGTGCAGTTTAAATACTTAGTAACTCGAAGAAATGTTCAAACTAGGCGCAGGGAGACATACCGCCTAGGATATCTACGCTCTTGGAGACATGTATCCGCGTTCCTCGATATCCAAGGTGTATATCATTTCTTAAATATCCTAGGAAACTTCACTAGCCTACACTCTAGTGAAAGAATAAATCATTAAAAAGCAAAAGCTTTTGTTTAGAGTATTCATTTAATTTCGTATTGGATTCATTAGGTCTATATATTTGTCAAAATCCTCTGTATTTGCCTGTACAAGCGGTGGCAAAATGAACCCTCGAAAATAGTTTGCACTGTTCAGACGGAAATAGGAAACCCATTCCCGGTCTGATAAAGGACAAATAAAAGTTAATCTCTCTCATTCTCTCTTTTGGTCTATCTCCTCTTATTTCGTCACTCTCATCAGCTCAGTCTCTTTTGGCTATCTCTTCTTTTTCTTTGTCTCTCTGTGTATCACCTTTCTTTCACTTTATCTCTATCTTACTATTTCTCTCTGATTCGCTCTCTTTCGTTTCTATCATTTTGTTAATCTTCTCCTCTCCTTCACTTTTTCTCTCTCTCTTACTCTCTCCCCGATTCGATCTGTTTCTCTGATTCGCTCTCTTTCGTCTCTATCATTTTGTAAATCTTATCTCTTTCTGTCGCTCTACTTTCTCTCTTTTCCTCTCTTTCATTTTGTCTCTCTCTTACTCTTTCTCTCTATTCGACTCTTTCATTTTGTTAATCTCCTCTTTTTATCTCCCTCTCTTGCTCTCTCTCTCAATCACTCTCCCCTTTCTTTTTTTGTCTGTCTCTTTGTCTCTCCCACTCTTTCTCTCTTTTTGTCCATATCTTCTCTTTTTCTCTCTTGCCCTTCCCCTCTCGTTCGCTGTCTGCTGTCTTTCTTTTTGTATGTCTCCTCTCTCACTTTGTCTCTCACTTGCTCTTACTCTCTCATTCGCTCTCTTTCTTTTCTCTCATTTTGCTAATCTTCTATGTTTCTCTCCCTACTTTGCTCTCTCTTTCTCTCTCAATCATCCCCTTTCTTTTTCTCTATCTTTTTGTCTCTCTCCCTCTTTCTCTCCCGTTTGCTCTCTCCTTTCTCCTTTCGTATATCGCCTCTCATTCACTTTGTCTCTCTCGTTTCTCACTTTATGTCTATCCTCTCTCTCTTTCAAAATACAAAATTAAAATTTATCTTTTTTAAAATACCTAGTGAGCGGACACGCTCTTAAAAGCTCGCCAGCCTCTTCCGTCTCCGTCAAAAATTCCATTTAGACGGGGGGGCTTATACTGCACGCCCCCTCCTTCCAGGCCTATCCCCATCTCGCGTCTCCATTAGGGCACGAGTTCCAATGTGGCCAAAGTAGCACTTCCAACTTCTGAATGCCGTCGCCTTGGCAGCGGAGAAATGATAACCCGGTCGTCATGACAACCGTGCCCTCGGAGGCGTGCCTTCCGACAAGTGGAGCCGTGAAGCGAGATGGGGACCGCTTTTTGGAGCTCAAAGTAATTCGTTCCGGGGCTCGCCAATTTCTGGCGCTGGGGATTTTTCACAAGATGCCTCGGGAGCCGGGTGAAATTTTCGCGCGCGCTTCTGCCACCTCTGGAAAACGCTCTGGCGCATCTGCCTCCCCCCCCAGGTACAAAGGTTCCCGGTTCCCCCTTTCACGAGAAAGGCTGAGTCGCAGAACTTGGAAATCTAATTACGTTTTCCCGATTTCTGCCGAGGACGCTAAGCTTCTTTGCCGTTTGGCGCATAATTCTCCACGTATCTCGACGTTTCCTTTGATACGTAATTACGGAGAGAACTCTTAATAGAAGGAACGAATTATTCGGAGTTAATCGCTTTTATTTTAACGCGCTTCTCCTCGAAACACGAAGTACTTGTACGTGCGTGCGCGTCGATTTTCGGGCCTGAACACTGGCGGAGACGAGTCATTAGACCCTGGTCAAAGTGCTGACAGTTAGCGTACACAGTCGTAGTTTTAAGTGTACGCGAAATATATCTTGACAATATATTGTACAAAGTTTGTTAGTGTTGTACTAAGTTCCCCGGGACGTGTACAAAGGAAAGGTCTTTTAACTGCACGGAGTGTATTTCTGTACATTATACAGTATATAAATAAATTAAGTAGGATAGTTTTGGACATTTTTTTGTACATAGTTGGGACATTTTGTGAGAATATAAACTATGTGGGACTAAATGCAGTGAAAACGGCCACTTGGGGCTGGCCACGGTTGCAAATATATGTACCTCCAGCGTGGAGGTGGTAGGTACTTTCCAGGTCATGGTAGTTTCCAGGAACCTATTTTTACACTTGTCTGCAATATCAAAATGAAATGACTGGAAGTGGTAAGATTGCCCAGGTCATGATAGTTCCCGGGAACCTACTTTTATGCTTGTCATAAGTATCATATATAAAGGCTGGAGGTGGTAAGATCGCCCAGGTCATGGTAGTTCCCGGGAACCTACTTTTATGCTTGTCATAAGTATCAATATATATAAAGGGTGGAGATGGTAAGATTGGCCAGGTCATGGTAGTTCCCGGGAACCTAATTTTATGCTTGTTATAAGTATCAATATATATATAAAGGTTGGAGGTGGTAAGATTGCCCAGGTCATGGTAGTTCCTGGGAACCTAATTTTATGCTTGTTATAAGTATCAATATATATAAAGGTTGGAGGTGGTAAGATTGCCCAGGTCATGGTAGTTCCCGGGAACCTAATTTTATGCTTGTTATAAGTATCAATATATATGAAGGTTTGAGGTGGTAAGATTGCCCAGGTCATTGTAGTTCCCGGGAACCTACTTTATGCTTGTCATAAGTATCATATATAAAGGCTGGAGGTGGTAAGATTGCCCAGGTCATGGTAGTTCCCGGGAATCTACTTTTCCTGCAGCGTACACAGAAGTCCTGAACCTAGTGTCTCCCCTGTCAGGGGTCCTCAGCAAAGTAAAGTTGGCAAGTTTTTCGGTTTCCGGGCATCTTGAAGCACTCTTGAAGTTTTGCGTCATTGTCCCATCGTCTCTGGGATAGACGATGGTTCTTTCCGTTGTGGGCGCACTGTCAGACCCTGTAAAAATTAAGAGAAAGTTCGCATTTGGAATTCTTTCACCTCCAGCACACTAATCGTATACACCTCTCCGAGGAGCCCGTGAAAAGTTCGAAACCGTTATCCAGTGCTGCTGGACACGATGAAGGTGTGTACATCTGGACTGTATAGCACACACGCAGGACTTTTAAAATACATGCGAAATATATATACATAGTACATTAGTGTACTTGAATTGCCCGTAAAATATTTCATGGAATATTTAAAATCAAATACACGTGACACTTCTGTGGATAATATATCGAGGAAATTGGTGTAAAATATTTCTGGGGGCTAATATTTCTGGTGGAAAGTAGGGCTTCTAAAAGGCAAGAATTTCTTTTTTCTAGACATTACAATGTACTCAGGAAGGATGCAACTATTTCTAGATGATAACGTTGGTGGATGTTTTAGATACATGCGGAGTTTTTCGATCAAAAATATGATAAATAACCTTTTATAAACTTTATATATACGACGTTACACTACAAGGGGCAGAATAATCCTATACAATACAAACTCTGTAGAGCGAACGTACATTTTGAGATGTCTTTTCAAATTTTACAGTTGAACCAAAACAAAATTTCCACTAAGGTGAATCGTCTAATTATATCTAAAAGGTTCTACACACGTGGTTCCACAGTATTCTCATCATAGAGGAATACGGAAAAATTTTAAAGCTGAAAAGAGCTGAAAATAAACTGAAAAAAAAACTTTGTAATTTTTTAAGGATAGTACTGGAGGTGGTAAAACTGTCCAGGTCATGGTAAATCGTAGGAACCTATTTTTATGTTTGTCTGAAGTATCAATATATAAAGGTTGGAGGTGGTAAGATTGCCCAGGTCATGGTAGTTTCTAGGAACCTATTTTTACACTTGTCTGCAATATCAATATATAAAGACTGGAGGTGGTAAGATCGCCCAGGTCATGGTAGTTCCCGAGAACCTACTTTTATGCTTGTCATAAGTATCAATATATGTAAAGGCTGGAGGTGGTAAGATCGCCCAGGTCATGGTAGTTCCCGGGAACCTACTTTTATGCATATCTGAAATATCAATACATAAAGACTGGAGGTGGTAAGATCGCCCAGGTCATGGTAGTTCCCGAGAACCTACTTGTCATAAGTATCAATATATGTAAAGGCTGGAGGTGGTAAGATTGCCCAGGTCATGGTTCTTTCCGGGAACCTACTTTTATGCTTGTCATAAGTATCAATATATGTAAAGACTGGAGGTGGTAAGATCGCCCAGGTCATGACAGTTCCCGAGAACCTACTTTTATGCTTGTCATAAGTATCAATATATGTAAAGGCTGGAGGTGGTAAGATCGCCCAGGTCATGGTAGTTCCCGGGAATCTATTTTATGCGTGTCTGCAGTATCAATATATATAAAGGCTGGAGGTGGTAAGATTGCCCAGGTCATGGTTCTTTCCGGGAACCTACTTTTATGCTTGTCATAAGTATCAATATATGTAAAGACTGGAGGTGGTAAGATCGCCCAGGTCATGATAGTTCCCGAGAACCTACTTTTATGCTTGTCATAAGTATCAATATATGTAAAGGCTGGAGGTGGTAAGATCGCCCAGGTCATGGTAGTTCCCGGGAATCTATTTTTATGCGTGTCTGCAGTATCAATATATATAAAGGCTGGAGGTGGTAAGATTGCCCAGGTCATGGTTCTTTCCGGGAACCTACTTTTATGCTTGTCATAAGTATCAATATATGTAAAGACTGGAGGTGGTAAGATCGCCCAGGTCATGATAGTTCCCGAGAACCTACTTTTATGCTTGTCATAAGTATCAATATATGTAAAGGCTGGAGGTGGTAAGATCGCCCAGGTCATGGTAGTTCCCGGGAATCTATTTTTATGCGTGTCAGCAGTATCAATATATATAAAGGCTGGAGGTGGTAAGATTGCCCAGGTCATGGTTCTTTCCGGGAACCTACTTTTATGCTTGTCATAAGTATCAATATATGTAAAGACTGGAGGTGGTAAGATCGCCCAGGTCATGATAGTTCCCGAGAACCTACTTTTATGCTTGTCATAAGTATCAATATATGTAAAGGCTGGAGGTGGTAAGATCGCCCAGGTCATGACAGTTCCCGAGAACCTACTTTTATGCTTGTCATAAGTATCAATATATGTAAAGGCTGGAGGTGGTAAGATCGCCCAGGTCATGGTAGTTCCCGGGAATCTATTTTTATGCGTGTCTGCAGTATCAATATATATAAAGGCTGGAGGTGGTAAGATTGCCCAGGTCATGGTTCTTTCCGGGAACCTACTTTTATGCTTGTCATAAGTATCAATATATGTAAAGACTGGAGGTGGTAAGATCGCCCAGGTCATGATAGTTCCCGAGAACCTACTTTTATGCTTGTCATAAGTATCAATATATGTAAAGGCTGGAGGTGGTAAGATCGCCCAGGTCATGGTAGTTCCCGGGAATCTATTTTTATGCGTGTCTGCAGTATCAATATATTTAAAGGCTGGAGGTGGTAAGATTGCCCAGGTCATGGTTCTTTCCGGGAACCTACTTTTATGCTTGTCATAAGTATCAATATATGTAAAGACTGGAGGTGGTAAGATCGCCCAGGTCATGATAGTTCCCGAGAACCTACTTTTATGCTTGTCATAAGTATCAATATATGTAAAGGCTGGAGGTGGTAAGATCGCCCAGGTCATGATAGTTCCCGGGAATCTATTTTTATGCGTGTCTGCAGTATCAATATATATAAAGGCTGGAGGTGGTAAGATTGCCCAGGTCATGGTTCTTTCCGGGAACCTACTTTTATGCTTGTCATAAGTATCAATATATGTAAAGACTGGAGGTGGTAAGATCGCCCAGGTCATGATAGTTCCCGAGAACCTACTTTTATGCTTGTCATAAGTATCAATATATGTAAAGGCTGGAGGTGGTAAGATCGCCCAGGTCATGACAGTTCCCGAGAACCTACTTTTATGCTTGTCATAAGTATCAATATATGTAAAGGCTGGAGGTGGTAAGATCGCCCAGGTCATGGTAGTTCCCGGGAATCTATTTTTATGCGTGTCTGCAGTATCAATATATTTAAAGGCTGGAGGTGGTAAGATTGCCCAGGTCATGGTTCTTTCCGGGAACCTACTTTTATGCTTGTCATAAGTATCAATATATGTAAAGACTGGAGGTGGTAAGATCGCCCAGGTCATGACAGTTCCCGAGAACCTACTTTTATGCTTGTCATAAGTATCAATATATGTAAAGGCTGGAGGTGGTAAGATCGCCCAGGTCATGGTAGTTCCCGGGAATCTATTTTTATGCGTGTCTGCAGTATCAATATATATAAAGGCTGGAGGTGGTAAGATTGCCCAGGTCATGGTTCTTTCCGGGAACCTACTTTTATGCTTGTCATAAGTATCAATATATGTAAAGACTGGAGGTGGTAAGATCGCCCAGGTCATGATAGTTCCCGAGAACCTACTTTTATGCTTGTCATAAGTATCAATATATTTAAAGGCTGGAGGTGATAAGATCGCCCAGGTTATTGTAGTTCCCGGCAACCTACTTTTATGCATGTCTGAAATATTAATGTATAAAGACTGGAGGTGGTAAGATTGCCCATGTGATGGTAGTCCCAGGAACCTACTTTTATGCTTGTCTGAAATTGCAATGTATAAATTCCGGAGGTGGTAAGATTGCGCAGGGTATGGTGAGTCCTAAGAACCTACTTTTATGCTTGTCTAAAGTATCAAACGTGTGCTTGTCTGGAGTACAAAAGTGTGAAAGCAACAAAATGAGAGATTCCCGAGGAAAAAATATCTGAAAGCTGCAAAAGTAATGCAAACTGAACATTGCGTTCGGATTAAAATTTTTAAAAAATAAAATAAAATAACCCTGGTGCCTGTTTCGTAACCAACATTTTCGCGTCCGTGGCACTCTGAAAGCTTTGAGCTCCCCCTCTCACCTTATCCTACGTATGCGTCTGTACCACGGCATACGCACGCACGCACACTCCATTAAAGAGCAAATTTGCGAGGCGGCCAAAATGGCGCTTCGGACTTGTGGATACCGTCGCCTCTTCGGTCCAGTTGCCATGGCGACCGGATCGGCGAAGGCGTGCCTTTCGACAACTCGAAGCGCTTGAGAGAGAGCGAAAAAGGGTGCAGCTGAATAATTCACTGAAGATATAATTTATCTCTCTCGCATAACTGTGACGATTTTTGCGTTAATCAGATGCCACCGGGCTTATTTCGCAAATATCCGCTTCACGTTTTTGAGAGAAGAAGGGGGGGGGGGGGGTGAGCGCTTTAACTTACCTCCAACTTATCCGAACGGACACACACACACACACACTCTTCGCCAGTTCCGTTCTCTAGGCTAATTACGGTCCCAGTTTGCGAAAAATCGCGAGATATGAATATAAGCCATCAGTTGGTGCTGGCGTAATCCGAGCGCAGTGCTCTCGTCATTTCGTATGCAATTACTAAGGGGGAAAGTTTTGATTGGAGGAGCGAATTATGTTCGGAAATAATCATCTGGTGACACGGACTTAGACAAAGCCTTTTCTCGCGGAGCAGCCTCCTCTGCCGCTGCTCACTGATCAATTTGGAGCGGCTCAGGAGGGGCACGGTGTCAGCAGGTTCTTGAAGTGGGAGTGGGGGAGAGCGGCATTTCTGTTAGTTGGCAACTGAACGTTGCAGCCGTAAATACAGTGGAACCTCGATCCATCGTTTTTAAAAGGGTCATATTGCACTGAACGATCTATGTCTGAACGTACCTCAATGTGCCTACGCCACTTTATATATATATATATATATATATATGTGTGTGTGTGTGTGTGTGTGTATATATATATATATATATATATATATATATATATATATGTGTGTGTGTGTGTGTGTGTGTGTGATAATATTATTAATAACCTTTAATCGCAATTTCTGAACTTTCTTTGTCATCTGGTAACCTTTCCGACGCCTTGGCGAGATGCTTCGGCTTTCCATATACTAACTTTCTCCGCCAATTCTGGCAACCTCTCTTTGAACTAATTATAGATTCGCGCGCTACTGAGAGGCGAGGCTGGCTTCGAGTGATTAAGATGTGTCGCTGTTTTTCGTCAATAAAATTCAGTTATTCGTTATGATTTGAAATCTTTTTCTTCGGCCACGATGTACGCTCCTATTTCTTGAGATGACCATTCGGGACATTTCATATATATATATATATATATATATATATATATATATATATATATGACAGGCGTTGGCTTAGCCTGCTATTATGTCGTTTGCAGTCTTGTTTTATAATCCATGGCATCGAGGTAAGGCATTCACTCAAAAATGACTCAGCATCGTATCAAATAAGTAGAGTTTATTCAGTTCGATTCCATGTAGACCACCTCTCCAAATCTACGCATTTCATTATTCGCCATTTCGTTTTTAGAGTCGCGGCGAAACACACAACTGACAGCATCGACTTTTATCCCGCGCTCTGCTAAAATTCGCTGTCAGCTCCGCGCGCCAACTCTCCCTGCACATGCGCAGATCCCAAACTAGACATCTTTCAAGGAGAATTATATAAGATTTCCTCTTCGAACGCTTAAACCGCAGACGCGCCAGGATTATATAATGAAAAGGGGAATTTCCCTTTTCCAATTCGCGTCTTGAAATACGAACAATTAGAGACGAATTACACCACAAATATAATTTAATTCCCAAGCCCCCTTTAATTTACATTGATTATTCCCTTCCTAACTTAAGTTCTGACATATATATATATATATATGTGTGTGTAAAATGTAAAGAAAACCCAATTAATTAGCCCAATTAACGTAATTAAAGCCATTCGAGAACTTCTAGCAATTCTCAGACATTCGGGGTTTACAAAAAAGAATGGGTCACTAACATGACTATACTGAACTCCTCATTCCGGAAGTGTTGCTTTCAGGGGTTCAAGGACAGTCGCATCACGCTGCCCAAAGATTTATAATCAGTACGCTCTTTTCAGCTAGCCTGCAGTGAAGATCACATAGTCTGACTCATTCAACACGTGCTCATGAAGTCATTGATAATTAATTGCCTACCACGCGTTAGGGCCGGCGCAATCATCGTCATATGCTGTCGCGGGGTGTTTGGCGCCGTCTGTCTCTGCTTGTGGGGTTTAACAAGTACACACACGGAGTTTGGATCTCAGAGGGTTAAGACGCCTTTTCGTCTGTGGGAATGGAGCTTGCTCAATAATGGCGTACTGGACTGGTAAGTTATTTCTTGAATAACCGCCCCAACATGGAGTGTTTGTGATCCTTGATTCTTCAATTGTCTTCATTATATATTTCACCCGCAATGTGGATTTGTTTACGATCATTCTGCAGCTACGTCCGAGTCATGTCATATATATATATATATATATATATATATATATATATATATATATATATATATATATATATATATATATATACAGTGGTACCTCGAGTTACGAGCAAGCTTCAAATACCCCACTGCTAGTTTGCGCAGCGAACTCCATGTAACGTTCTCGTCTAATGAGCACGATAAACATGATGTTTACAACCCCTATGTACAATTATTATACAATTATATACATATTGTTCTAAGACAACTTTCCAGTCTTAAACCAAGAGATTAATTCTCAACAATTATCACACGGGGCAGCTTGCTCTGCACACACTTGAATCGCCCTCCGAAACCGAATAGCGTCCAGTCTCTCACTTAAAAAACATCGAGCAAATAGTGAGAGGTAAAATACCTCATTGGACAAGTTTTTATTGAAAACCCCCGCAGTGAGGAAAGCGTGGCGAAAAGGGCAAAAATCAGCGAATGATTCAATTATTCAGCCTCCACCTCCGTCAGCATCTTCAAGTTGTCTGATCTCCAAGGTAAATGTTGTGGATTATACTTAATAAAACCAGTTTATTGTAGTTCATTCTATTGTATTGTTTTATAAAATACTAGGGGCTTCGCCCCTAGGCTCGCTTCTCTGTTGGGGCTAATAGCGAAATACATAGGGGTGTTTCTCGGGCAATGTTACAGCTTCCATTCATTTACTGTTGTCACCCTTAATGCGAAGGGCGTTTCATCACTGTTGAACTATCAGCTTTAAAATTCAATTAAAAATGGAAATTTTAAGATAGAGACTTGAAATGAGATTTATATGAATCAAAAAGCTTTCAGTTTCCAGATGATGTAGATATTTTCTTTGTAAGATAAAAACTCGAGGAGCATCGATATTACATCCACATAGGGGACGATATTTCTTGAAAAACTGTGTTTCATTTTTGGATGGAAATATTGATCTGTTCTAAAATATTTTTAAACAAATGAGGTCTAGTTTGAAAGAGAAATGTCTGTAGTCTTAGATTGCAAAAAGATCAAAATTCTACGATCATGTTTTGGCGAGTTATCGTAATCTGAAGTTGAAAAAGTCAATATTTTCCCACAAAACATAAAAAAAAACAAAGTCCGACGAAGATGAGACATGTCTTACTTTGGTCCCCTCCTTTTTCTGCATCCATTGGTATCGCTCTAGACCCCATACCCCCAGCGGTTTCGGATAGAGTGACAAGCTTTTGACAGCGGCGGCAGGAGTAGAGAGATAGATTATTTAATTTCTAAGAGCATTTTTCTTATTTGAAAACATGTAACAAAAATTTTCGGTGTTTGGGGGGGGGGGGGTTCCTCTTACATGCTTGAGATATGCATATTACACCATGGAAAATAAGCCCCTGAAACAAAATGGTGTTTATAAGATGTGCCTCAGACGACCATAAAAGAAAATATTCACTGCGATGGGACCAAAATGTCACCTCTAGCAATCGCTGAGAATGTAATATGAATAAAGTGACCGTAGCTGTCTCAACCAATCAACCAAACTAATATATGGCGAGCCTAATGTTTAGATATTACCCCTTATCTGCTCAATGTATTGTTAACCGTGGGTCGATTTAACAATAATCGGGGATCATGTTACTTAAATTTAACAGGTAAAACGAACCGTAACTGTCTCAACCAATCCACCAAACTAATATATGGCGAGCCTAATGTTTAGATATTACCCCTTATCTGCTCAATGTATTGTTAACCGTGGGTCGATTTAACAATAATCGGGGATCATGTTACTTAAATTTAACAGGTAAAAAGAACCGTAACTGTCTCAACCAATCAACCAAACTAATATATGGCGAGCCTAATGTTTAGATATTACCCCTTATCTGCTCAATGTATTGTTAACCGTGGGTCGATTTAACAATAATCGGGGATCATGTTACTTAAATGTAACATGTTAAAAGAACCGTAACTGTCTCAACCAATCAACCAAATGAATTTATGGTAAGATGCCCGGACCACGCTACCACATCCGCCGTGCAAATGAAAAATAATTATACCCACATTTAACTGCCGCGTCAGAGAACAGACCAGGTGGGTCAAGTGAGGATAATGTACAAGCGATCACAAGCTGGTTCGCATACCTCCACGTTATTATCTGCTTCCGTGTCAATATCATCCATTTCTTCCTTGGTTATGTCCAAATGTTAGATAACAGGCTCTGTTGCTCTATTGCAACAGAGCTTGTGCAAAGACCAGTCTTTTAGGATTCTAAAACTGCTTTACTTTGATTCGTACTATCATTGGACGAGAACTTATGGTTCATTTAATGAACCAAAAGCTATATTAAGGGGAGTGGTCACTTCTACATACCTTTAAAAGTATCATTTTTAGACCTATGTTCGATTGTATGTACTACTCATGATTTTTGCATGATTTACAGGAATTTTTTTGAGTAACTGCCTATGATACTGTTTATTATATATATATATATATATATACACACAATATTTCAAGGTAATTAAATAATAAAATTATTTTTTATGCATAAAAAGTGAATAATTTTTTTAAATCGAGCATTTTGCAGTCAACTGTTGTGCGCATTCTGTCAAAATAAATTATTACGGTACAGTAATAATTGTTTACTGTATGTGATTACAATACTTCAGGCAACAATATCTACCAACATTATTCTAAAATATATTAAAACATTTAGTATATTAAAACATTAAAATATATTAAAAACATTTTAGTTCGTGCTATTTTTAATTAGAAATTTCAAAAATGACTAAGTAAAAGCTTATAAAAAAAATTCTTTAAAAAATTTAAAATATGTTAAGCTTCAAATATGTTGCTGGATTTTGTTGCCTGAAGTATTGTAATCACATATAGTAAACAATTATTGCTATACCATAATAATTTATTTTAACAGAATGCACACAGTAGTTGATTGCAAAATGCTCGATTTAAAACAAAATATTCACTTTTTATGCATAAAAAATAATTTTATTTTTTTAATTACCTTGAAATATTGTATATATATAATAAACAGTATTATAGGCAGTTACCCAAAAAATTTCTTGCAAATCAAGAAAAAATCATGAGTAGTACATACAATCGAACATAGGTCTAAAAATGATACTTTTAAAGGTACGTAAAAGTGACCACTCCCCTTAAACCACTTGAAGGAGTCTCTTCAAATGCATTTTCTAGAAAACTAATTTTCTTAGTCACTTTTGTAAATTTGAAAGCTAATCATTTAAAAAGTTTTCAATGTATTTTAATGAAATTTTGCGATTGTGTTTCACATATTGCCAACTATGTTTTGACCTAAAAGCTAAGCTATAGGTGTTTATTGAATCATTCTACAGGTATCTGTACTTATAAAAAGATAAAAAAACAAATCGGTGTTTTTTCACTTTTTTTTCGGTGATTTTTGGGAATATTGTAAACTTTGAAACTTTGGCAAGCGTCATAGTCTATATACTATATAAAACAGTTCCGTAACCGACTGACTGACTGAGTGACAGACAACGCACAGACCAAACCGCTGGACCTAAAGGGCTGAAATTTTGCATGGCGATTCTTCTTATAGTGTAGGGCTGCACTAAAAGAGATTTTTGGAAAAATTCTTCTTAGATTTTTTTAAATTAAATTTTTAAGCTGTTTTAGAAACATTCTGTAAAGTTTACATTGAAAATAATAATTGGAGTGTTATAGAATTTATATCACGAGAAAGATCCTAAAAATTATTTTTAAATGAAATTTTTTTCGAATCTTTACCTCCATTTTCTGATTTTGGGTGAATTTTTAAGGATTCATTTTTAGAATTCAATTTATGAAATGCTGATCACGTGGCTTCTTTTCTTTTTGTGATACTTTAAATTAATTTATCGCCACGTGCATAGCAGCGAAATAAATTGACCAAAAAATATTTTTTTTTTCTTGCTAATGCGGCAGACGATTGGACATTATCCAAAAAATATTAAAATACAGTGAAAGAAATATTCCTCAAACTGTACTATATTAACTGTACTGTATTCTTTACTATGTTCTATTAGATTTAATTTCAACATTTTCTTCTACGTTATTTTGTCTATAAAAATATCCGTTACGATTTTTTTTATAAATATATATATATTTTTTTTGCCATTAATTGCATACATTGACCGCTGTATTTAATTTGAATGTACTCCGTAGCAAAGCACGGGTTTTCAGCTAGTATATAGTATAAAGGAAATTAAAATCTATTGAGTCGGGTTTCTCTGGCGTCATCACTCCATTGTACTGATAATTACAAGATAAAAAGAATTTTTTATATACCATGTTTTTAAAATTTCTGTTGAATCATATAAACTTGACAATTCTATGTATTAAATGCTTTTTAAAAAAATTTTTGATGAATTATCCCATCAACTTGAAAGAAAATGAAGTTAATTGGGAGTTAACTTGCGTTTAACTTTTCGTTCCCGTCCCGCTGCACCATTCTATAAAACAAAATTAGCTGAAAATTGATTCAATTCTGCTTAAAGATGGCTAAAAGTATTTAAAAAATGCATTGCCATCGTGTTCTGAGCTATTCTAAAAGTTTCAAATGTCTAGCTAGTCGGGAAGTTAGTTAAAATCGATTGCAAGATTTGTAAGGGACAAACACACACACAAACAAGAAAGCAAGTTAATAAAAACATGGTAAAAATGGATCAAAACTTCCCTCTATTTTAGAATATTATGAAATGTTTACGACAATGATATTTGTTTGCATGATATATATATATATATATGTGTGTGTGTGTGTGTGTGTGTGTGTAAAGTAATGCTAGTGTAAGTAAGTAATGCTAGAAGCATAAACTATAATTAACTATATTAATTAGGGTTAAAATTAGGCAAATTAGCTTCGAACGGTAACTTACTAATAGAAATTTTTGTGTTTTCGAGCTACGCATACGCAACTGAAATCATACGTTGTTTTTTGCAACGGAGAGTTTATGGTCATTGATAATGAATTGCTCCCACGTGCTTGGCCTGACGCAATCGTCGGATGTTCGAAATCACGTTAGTCTAACTCCCGATGCTTCGCCCGCTTTTGCATGACGCGCGAAAAAAGAACAAAGCATGAGATTAGGGATATATTTTGGAGAGATGGGACGCGCGTCTGTCGGGGGGCATGAGAAATGATTGAGGATGGTCTTTTAGCTGAGCTGAGGAGGTTTTTTTTAATAATGTTGGGAAATAAAGTTGTTTAAATGTAACTTAAGTGTTGTTATTTACCACCGGTCTAAAAATGATGACCGCCATTCAGATTAATTAGTAAGTAAAAGTGTACGCGCCGAAGTGCTGTGTCATATATATACATATATATATATATATATATATATATATATATATATATATATATATATATATATATATATATATATATATATTGATTGTTCTAAAGACAATAGGAATAAGCATATTTTAGACTTCATAGCTGTGCTAACACGTAATTATTACCCCGATAGTCTTTCCCAGCACATAATTGGTTATTTTAGATTTAATGAATAGTTTGTTCTCTTGAAATTAATAAGTAAATCATAAAATAAATTTAATTAGAGTAAATAACTACTAAAAATAAAATAAATAAATAAAATTAATAATTTAAGTAAAAATAAAATAAAAATAAAATAATAATAAATTACTCTTAGTAATAATAATAAAAGACTAATTTAATTTTGGTTTAATTGTCCTAAAACACAGTCTCCATAGTTGGTCAGTTTCTGTGTTTCCAATTGCTCCTTGGTTGCAAGTTTTGTGACGTCAGTGATCTTGCGGTTACCTATTCTTAACTTCCACTCTGTCTAGCGCCAGACTTGGTGTTCTATGGATAAGTAACTCTTAATTCAATTCTACAGTTTCTCATGGATTGTACGGTGTCTAAGTATGTTTATTGCTTAGGTCATACTTATCAGAAACAATCCATTGGCTTTTAGACAGTATCGACACCACTGATGAAGAGATGCTGTCTAAAACCTCTTTCATTCTTATCTTTTCATGTTTTTAGTTCCTGGCTGCAAGTAGTCTTAGTGCTCATACTGGTTTTTCTCTTTCAACTTTTTCTTATATATATATATATATATATATATATATATATATATATATATATATATATATAATTGTGGAGACCTCTGTAGACGGCCACTTTTTTTCGGCAATATGACTGGCCGCCTTACAGAAGTTTCCCTGTCTTTAGTTTTAAATAAAATAATAAATATATTTTCACCTCGACCTTATAAAAGTTTGGCATTCGAGAGAGACGTTCAAGGATTTGTGGAGCGTGCCCACCCCCCTGCCCGGCCCCCATTTGAACTAAATAAATATCTACTGAATCAGTGCTGTATATTTTGAAACAAATGGATGCGAACGTAAGAAGATACCTTAGAGATAAACATATATATTCACTTAATTTTTTTTTTACCATTGAAATCGTAATTTGATGCCAAAATGACGCAAAAACTTTCAGAATTACCGAAAAATAATTACAAGATAAAAAGAACTTTTTAT
Source organism: Dolomedes plantarius (assembly GCA_907164885.2). NCBI lineage: Eukaryota > Metazoa > Arthropoda > Arachnida > Araneae > Dolomedidae > Dolomedes > Dolomedes plantarius. The sequence goes on from OU015490.1 coordinate 14,657,112, forward strand.
ATACCATGTTTTTAAATTTTCTGTTGAATCATATAAACTTTATAATTCTATGTATTAATAAATACTTTTTTTAAATGCTTTTGATGAATTATCCCCTCCACTTGAAAGAAAATGAAGTTAATTGGAAGTTAACTCGCATTTAACTTTTCGTTCCCGTCCCGGCCGATAGATGGCTGCATCAGTCTACAAAACAAAATTAACGGAAAATGAATTCAAAGCAGCTTAAAGAAGTCTAAAAGTATCAAAATAATGCATTGTCTTCGTGTTCCGAGCCATTCTAAAAGTTTCAAATGTCTAGCTAGTCGGGAAGTAAGTTAAAAATCGATTTCAAGATTTGTACTGGACAAACACACACACAAACAAGAAAGCGAGTTAATAGAAACATGGTAAAAATAGACAACTGGCTGATATATGCATACGTTCTCATTAGAGTAACAGGGAAAACCCTGTCGCCAATCGGAGAAATTTAGCGCCAAGAAATCGGGAACCACTTTCCGATGTCGCCAATTTATCACTGGTAAAGAACTGAGACGATGGCTCAGCCTGGGTTCTAGGATCTAAGGTTTCTGGAAGAGGCATATATGCCTTCAGCTTTATCTGAGTTCTCACAAATTGCTGCCACTGATTAGCAAGAATTCTAACAAAATTGTAGAAAAATGAATCAGTACCTCTGTCAGATTCTAGTTATAAAGAAAAGCACCGAGCATTTCGACGCTTGGACTTACCTTTGACTTTTTTTTCCTGTTCATGGCTAAAGAAATGGGCTACGGAATTTTTAATAAATCACGTCTGAGGAAGGAACAACAACAATAAATAGAAGAAAAAAAAAGAAGAACTGTTTAATAAGTTTCATCGAACACGGAATCAAAAGAAAAGGCAGCTTTTCATCCGAAATATCCAATTTCTGGTCGGATACAAATAAGGCACAAAAACGTCTCCCCTCTCTCTGAATGCATAATTAGAGACAACAAATTCATTTTTCTGAAAGATGTTTGTGATCGCCTGCTTTTAAAACCTCCATTCCTTCCCCCCCCCCCCACAATCTCTCTCTCTCTCTCTCTCTCTCTCTATGCGAAAAGCCCCCACCCGCCCCCCACCCGGGTAACATTCGCAAGTCCTTCCATTAAAACGCAAATTTATAGCGTGCTCCGAGGCGGCCAAAATGGCGCTTCCAACTCGTGGATGCCGTCGCTTTTGGCAGCGGAGAAATGAAGCGGAGTGGCGGTCGGTTGCCATGGCGACGGTATCGGCGGAGGCGTGCCTTTCGACAACTGGAGCCGTGAAGCGAAATAGGGCCGCTTTGCAAAGAGGCAGCTGCATAATTCACAGCTCCGAGGAAATATTCATCCGTGGTTCGCGTCTTATGATTTTTCGGGCCGGGGAGAGGGAGGGGGGCGCTCCACAAATTCTCGAACGTCTCTCTCGAACGCCGAACTTTTATAAGGTCGAGGCGAAAATATATTTATTATTATTTTTTTTAAACTAAATACTTCTGTAAGGTGAAACTTCTGTAAGGTGGCTGGTCATATAGCCGAAAAAAAAGTGGCCGTTTGTAGGGGTGGCGGTCTACAGAGGTATATATATATATATATATATATGATCATACTTAATAGAAACAATCCAATGGGTTTTAGACAGTATTGGCACCGCTGATGACAAGGTACTGTCTAAAAACCTATTATTCACTTTACTATTCATACATTTCACTTATCTTTTCATGTCTTTGGTTACTGGCTGTATACTGGCTGTATACTGGCTTATACTGGTTTTTCCCTTACACACATATATATATATATATATATATATATATATATATATATATATATACAGTGGGTGATCGGTCAACGAACAGTTCGGACTACGAACAATTCGGTTAACGAACACCTTCACGAAAGATTTTTGTGTTCGGACAACGAACATATGTTCGGATAACGAACTAAAACGAATTCTACCGAACACCTCTATGACAAAAGGTCGAAAGAAGTTTCTAGTAGTCCAAGATCAACCAAGGGTTGGTTCAGTGAGTTTATATAATAATTGTAATCAAAAGGTCTACAAACGATACAATTTTAGTTATAAACATTTATTTTACATGTATGTACAACCCTTAAAGGGGGTCTACAAATTGCCACTAATCTAAGAGCCATGCCTATATGGTTAAGTTCTATCTAGTCGATTTCTAAAAATGGTGGGGGCGCTGGTCGCTACGTCATACGAAGAGAGAAAAGCAATTGACATTGGACATGTTCTTTAACGACCCATTGAAAAAAAAAAGATTGATTAATGTGCAAGACTGTATTATTTTGACAAAAAAAAAGACTTACTAATAAATTATAACTATATATATACATACATACATATATATATATATATATATATATATATATATATATATATATATATATATATATATATATATATATATCTTTTAATTTAGTTTTAAGGGCCTCCAGAACGAATTTATCGAAGTCCCATAAAAATCTATGGTAAATCGATGATCGGTTAACGAACATTTCGGTTTACGAACATAGTCTTGGAACGGATTATGTTCGCAAACCGATCACCCAGTGTATATATATAAGACAAAGTTGAAAGTGAAAAACCAGTATAAGCTCTAAAACTGCTTGCAGCCAGGAACTAGAATCATGAAAAGATAATATATATACACGCACACACAGAGCCAAGCCGATCCATCGGGGTGGTTGGGGAAGTTTCAAAAACGGCACCTATTCAAATTTTTAGAGACACTCTCAATAATTAGTGTACCACTATTAGAAATAGTGTACTTAAATAGAATAACGAACATTTTCGGTAAAATATGTATTTCGTAAAGAGATAAGTTTAATTTATTTTTTTTTTATTTAAAATTTCAAAAATTACAGTTCTTAAAAAAAATAGAAAAGTAGATATAAATTTGAATATAATTTGTCATGAAATTAAAAATAATTATAGAATCATTCTTGGAGCCACTAACGCAGCAACTAACTCGACGGCGTGCCTACAATTTATTGATTAGACTGTTTTTATTTTTAAACTAAATACAGTGAAACTTCTGTAAGGTGGCTGGTCATATAGCCGAAAAAAAAGTGGTCGTTTGTAGGGGTGGCTGTCTACAGAGGTATATATATATATAGATAGATAGATAGATAGTCTTTTTCTGTAGAAATGATCGCTTGATCATTTTATTGATCTTTGGTTGGTGGTGTTCGTAGATGATTCCTTAAATTATTATGTTTAAAAAAAAACCATAAATGTTCCTATATATTACTTTGTGTCCCTTCAAATCTTACTGTAAAAAATACAATGAAGAATTTGGAAAAATAGGAGCTAATACAAGCAAACAATACACAAAATAAAATTAAAAAATAATATAATGTTACAAAATTCAAAATAATATTTCACACAGGCAACTGAAAATCAAAACTGAAATCGGAATTCAAAAAGGTAACTGGCAATTCAACAGCCATTTCAACGTAGGTAGACACTTTAGGCACCAACTTAGGCCAGGCAGATACCTTAAGTTGGAACACGACAGCACAAAAATTTTGTATCAAAACAGCCATTTCAACGTAGTCAGATACCTTAAGTTGAAACATGACAACACAAAAATTTTGCACCCAGACAGCCATTTCAACGTAGTCAGATACCTTAAGTTGAAACATGACAACACAAAAATTTTGCACCAAGACAGCCATTTCAACGTAGTCAGATACCTTAAGTTGAAACATGACAACACAAAAGTTTTGCACCAAGACAGCCATTTCAACGTAGTCAGATACCTTAAGTTGAAACATGACAACACAAAAATTTTGCACCAAGACAGCCATTTCAACGTAGTCAGATACCTTAAGTTGAAACATGACAACACAAAAATTTTGCACCCAGACAGTCATTTCAACGTAGTCAGATACCTTAAGTTGAAACATGACAACACAAAAATTTTGCACCCAGACAGCCATTTCAACGTAGTCAGATACTTTAAGTTGAAACATGACAACACAAAAATTTTGCACCCAGAGAGCCATTTCAACGTAGGCAGATACCTTAAGTTGAAACACGACAAAACAAAAATCCAACACAGAGAAACAGCATGGTTGACACTGCCAGTTGAGTTCTTTACATGAAATATAAGTGTGAAGCGCAATACAAATCAAATTTAATATAGAGGGGAACATATATACAGATGCAAAATGAGTGCAGTAAAAGCAGCTGATAATGTCATTTGTACACAATGTTATCAATTTAAATCTCATTGCTTCCGATATAGATCAATAATTTAGCTAATAGAATCAAGAAATAAATCGAAAAAATAATACAAATTCAAAAGAACCAAAAATGTTCATTTAAATGCAATAGAAATGCTAATCCAAAACTAAGTTTAAAACTTCCAATAGATAATGTATAATTTTAGGTTGTAATATCTTAATTTCGGTGAAAGTACAATGACAGTAAGTCTACAGTATTTTTTATTCAGTTTCTAATCTCATCTTCTTTGGAAGAAACGCGATAAGTTCTTAAGGAAACAAGTAGCTCAGACGTTAGTTTACTACGCAGGTATTCTATAACTCCTCAAACCTATATCACACTTCTCTTTAGAAAATATGTGTAAACTAGCTGAATACACGTGCTTCGCTACGGAGTACTTTCAAATTAAATACAATGGTATGCAATTAATGCCAATAAAACCCAGAAAAATATATTTATAAAAAAAACGCAAGGGATATTTTTATAGACAAAATAATGTAGAAGAAAATATTCAAGTTAAATCTAATAGAACATACTAAAGAATATAGTACAGTTTGAGGAACAAATCTTTTACTGTATTTTACTATTTTTGTGGATAATGTCCAATCGTCTGCTGCATTAGCAAGAAAAAAAAATTGTTTTTTGTCTATTTCGTTGTCGTGCACGTGACGATAAATTAATTTAAAGTACCAGAAAAAGAAGTCACGTGATCAGCATTTAATGAATTTAATTCTAAAAATGAATCTTTAAAAATTCACCAAAAATCAGAAAATAGAGATAAAGATTCGAAAAAGATTTCATTTTAGAGGAATTTTTAGGATCTTTCTCGCGATACAAATTTTATAACCCTCAAATTATTATTTTAAATACAAACTTAAAAAAAGTTACTAAAACAGCTTAAAAATTTAATTTTAAAAATCTAAGAAGAATTTTTCAAAAATGTTTCTTATTGCATCCCTACACTATAAGAAGAATCGCCATGCAAAATGTCAGTCCTTTAGGTCCAGCGGTTTGGTTTGTGCGTTGTCTGTCAGTCAGTCAGTTACGGAACTGTTTTATATATACATAGATAATTATGCAAAAAAGAATAATAAAGTTCATCTTTCTCTCTTTTGACAGTTTGGAAATTCTTAAAATTGCTTTCAGAGGTCAGAGGAATATAAAGCAAATCAGTTTGTACATTATTTTGGTTTACGTTTTGGATTTCACAATTTTTGGTATTTCTTACACATTGTGCATTTTCTACAAATATATATATATATATATATATACACTGAAGTGCCACTGAATTAGGGATAGCAAAGCCTATGCAAATTGTGTAGCGCTGCGCATCATGTATGCACAAGTGGGGGCGCTGTGGTAACTGCATATATAGCGCGTACTGTGGTTGTTCTGAATTAGTTGTTGGAATTGCCAGTATGGGTAAACTGCCTGATTTAGACGCCTTCGATCGCGAACAAATCGTAGCTGCGCGACGCATGGGTCATTCAATTTCTGAAATCGTCAGACAGCTAGGATTTTCAAGGTCGACAGTGTCAAGAGTATACCAAGAATACATGGATGGTGGAAAAAAAAACTAGCGAACGGGCAAACTGCAAAGGACAATTAGCATTGACAGTGCTTGGTGAGAGACGGCTCAGGCGTATTGTACGTAGCCAGCGAAGCCAAACATTAGCTCAAATTACCACCCAGTTTAATGACGGTGCCAGTCGTACAGTCAGTAAACGGACTGTGCAACGCTCGCTTCACCGTATGGGTTTCGGGAGCCGTCGACCTACGAGAGTACCATTGCTCTATACTCGCCATCGGGCTGCACGTCTTGCCTGGGTAAGAGAGCACAGAGACTGGAGTGTAGAGGACTGGAAACGAGTAGCATGGAGTGATGAGTCTCGATTCCGACTACTTAACGCCGACGGGAGGCTGAGAATATGGCGTCAGGCTCATGAAGCCATGGATCCTGCATTCCTGGCTGGAACTGTACAAGGGCATGGTGGCTCAATCATGGTCTGGGGTGTTTTTTCGTGGCACAGTTTGGGATCTTTGGTGCGTGTACCAACCTCCCTCAATGCAATTCGGTACGTAGAGTTGCTGGGTGATCACCTCCATCCGTTTATGCTGTTCTGTTATCCGCACGGTAATGGAGTTTTCCAGCAAGACAACTGTACCTCTCACAAGTCCCGGTTGGCTACTGGCTGGTTGGATGAGCATTCCTCTGACTTCTCTGTCATGAATTGGCCACCTAGAAGCCCAGACTTAAATCCTATTGAGCATCTTTGGGATGTTTTGGAACAAGACGTGAAAGGCCATCACACAGCACCAAAGAACCTTACTGAATTATGGACAGCTTTAGCCAATATTTGACAAGCCATTCCCGTGGAACGTTTCCAGAAACTTGTTGAATCTATGCCTCGTCGTGTGGCAGCCGTTATCAAGGCCAGAGGAGGCCCAACTCGTTACTAGGTAGGTATCCCTAATTCAGTGGCACTTCAGTGTATATATATATATATATATATATATATATATATAACACGCACCCTTTTCTTGACGACGAAACCTGAAATGTACATGTGCGATATCTTTTGGAGTCATTCATTCAAAGGATTTTCTCAGGCTTTAAAACAATGGAATACTGAATTCACAAGCGGTAAGGGGAACAATATGTGTGTGGGGGAAATGCTTGAGGGAGTAAATATTTCGTGGTTCCAGAAAAGAATCCAGAAAGTCTTTAACTGTGCGACATGTTCCGATCCCATCTAACGGATAATACGAAGAAATGAGTGAAAGAATGTTACACAGACGTGGCAGTTATTCCAGGCGGATGAACGCCATTAGTTCATCCTTTAGATGCGTGTATCAATAAACCATTAAAAGGAAATTTAAAATGACAGTGGAACACGTGGATGTTCGAAAGTGAAAAAGCATTTACAACAGGAGGCCAAATGCGTCATGCCAGTCTAGAAATTGTGCGTGAGTGGGCAATAAAAGCATGGAATGAAATTAAACCTGACATGATCGAAAAGTTATTTAAAAAATGTAGTATATCTAACAATCTAGATGGAACGGAAGATGGTTATTTATATGTGGATAAGGGTAACAGTGATGTGTAAGAGGAAACAGAATTCGACGATGTGCCTGAAGGTATAACGAATGACGAATATGACGAACTATTCATGTTATCCGATAACTAAAATTTTTAAGTTCATAAGGTATGTCATTTCTGTTAAATAAACAGCATTTAAGTAAATGCAGAAATCTAATTTTTTTATGTTCATCTTTCCTTATTTTTAAATCTATCATTTTTATGTTCTACGTATAACGAGCACCCGTAAATTTCGATCTTATTTCTTGTATTGAAAGTGCTCGTTATACGCCGGAAAATACGGTATATATATATATATACATACATACATATATATATATATATATATATATATATATATATATATATATATATATATATAATATATGTGTGTGTGTGTGTGTGATAGATAATATTTTTAATAACCTTTAATCGCCCTTTCTGAACTTTCTCTCTCATCTGGTAACACCTTTCCGACGACTTGGCGAGATGCTGCGCTCTCCATATACTAATTTTCTCCGCTATTTCTGGCAACCTCTCTTTGACCTAATTCTATTTTCACGCGCTACGATTTTGACACTGGGCTGACTCGAAATGGATAAGATGTGTGGATGCTTTCGTAAAATAAATCTCTTTGCTCCTGAAGCTGACTTTATTATTTTCCGGCCATGATGTTTGCAGTATTTTGAGCAGATGACCATTCATATATATATATATATATATATATATATATATATATATATATATATATATATATATATATATATATATATATATATATATATATATATATATATACACACACGGCAGGCAGTGAGTACTCACTCGAGATGTACTCACTCCAAAAATCTCACTTTTTCTGCCAATGGAAGAAGGATTATTTTCTCGGAATTCTGATCTGATTTCAGAGTGAATTCTCACACACCAGTTGCCAGCTTTGTCCTGTGCTGTGGGCTGAATTTGGAGCATTAACACAGGAAATTGTTATTTGTCTGAGAATGAAAGATAAATTTTCCGGTGGCTTATAGTTGCAGTGGTCAACAGTAAATAGATGTAACTTGTGGTTAAGGAATTTATCCTTTCATTCTCAGACAAATGGTAATATATAAGGGATATGAGAAATTATCAGTTTAATTATTCATTTCTCCTAGAATGAAAGATTAATTTCTCAGCACTTGATGGTAACGCTTAACTGTTTCTTTGAAACATTATCACTGGAATATCTTCTTTATTTCAGAATGAAGGATAAATTTCCCAAATACGAGTCGCAACCTTTTACTATGATTTTTAGTCATCATCCCTTGGAATGCTAGTTTATTTCAGAATGAAGGATACATTCCCCAGCTATGAGTCGCAGCTTTTTACTGTGACTTTTAGTCATCATCCCGTGACTGACTACTTTATTTCAGAATGAAGGATAAATTCCCCAGCTACGAGTCGCAACCTTTTACTGTGACTTTTAGTCGTCATCCCTTGGAATGCTAGTTTATTTCAGAATGAAGGATACATTCCCCAGCTATGAGTCGCAACTTTTTACTGTGACTTTTAGTCATCATCCCTTGAGTTACTACTTTATTTCAGAATGAAGGATAAATGAGTCACAGCCTTTTACTGTGACTTTTAGTCATTATCCCTTGAAATACTGATTTATTTCAGAATGATGGATAAATTCCTCAGCTATCAGTCGTAGCCTTTAATTTTGATATTTCCTCTTGAAAGACTAATTTATTTCAGAATGAAGGATAATTTTCCCAGCTGTGAGTCGCATCCTTTTACTGTGACTTTTAGTCATCATCCGTTGAAATGCTAATTTATTTCAGAATGAAGGATTGATTCCCCAGCTATGAATCGCAACCTTTTATTGCGACTTTAATCATTATCACTTGAAATGCTAGTTTATATTAGAATGAAGGATAAATACCCCAGGTATGTCACGGCTTTTTATTGTGACTTTTAGTCATTATCTATTGAATTACTAATTTATTTCATAAGGAAAGATTGATTCCCCAGGTATGAGTCGCGGCTTTTTATTGTGACTTTTAGTCATTATCCCTTGAAATACTAATTTATTTTAAAATGTAGTATATATACCCCAGCTATGAGTCTCAGCCTTTTACAGTAAATCTGAGACATTACCATCTGAAATATTCCTTTGTTGAATGATGAATGAACGATGAATTTCCCATCTAAGGATTTTAGTACTGCTTTTCATTGAGGGTTTGACACATTATGTCATGAAATAACCATTTGGTTGGGAATGAAGTTCAAATTCATGGGACAGTAGTTGCTGTTTTTTACTGATGTGTCGAGGATTATCTTACTGCAATATTTAAATGACCTTTTTTTAATTTAAAGAATACATGTTCACAGTCTTATAGCAGATTTTTACTGCATTATTTTGGATTTGAAGTACCAAAAGAGTTATTTTGTCTGAGAATGATCTATTCCTATTTAAAAAATAAATCTGGTCTTTCTCCATGCCTTATTTTTAACTGTCAAAAACACTCAGGTTTTCTTATTCCTTATATATTTTCATAGATATGTTTTAGATTTACAGATCTATTGAACACTTGTAAGGTTAGTTTGATCCAGTGAAGGTTTTGCGTTAAGACCTAAGTTACGGCTGCTATGAACTAAGAAAAAAAAATCGTATTTCCCTTTTCCTCTTCTTGCAGTTTCTTGTGGTGGGAAGAGTCCAGTTGACAGTTCGAGAATTCCACCCCCCTTAGGATTGATATTTTGAGGGATTGTAATGGCTCTCTCTATATAGGGGGGAGGGGGGTTAAGCGCTGTCTCCAAATTTTTTATTTAAAATATATTTTTGTCAACTATTTGCAGGTACATAAATGCTGATAATCCAATAAAATTGGTATTGTCAGATAGCCTGAACTTTTCTGCAAAGCACTACAGGATTCATTTTATAAATTTCGTAAACCGAAGGAATTTATGAGCGTTTAAAACACACTATACCAGATTTTTCTCCTGAATAATTTAAATTTTAAAATATTAATTGCATTTAAAAAAAAAAACGAAAAATTTACACAAATGTAAAATTTCTTTCTCTATGACGGAGTACAATTTTTTTTTTAAATCTTTGAATCCAAGTCGGCAATCCGTTGACAAATTTTCTCCATAGGTTAACATTGAGCTGAGCGAGTCCAATGGGGTTAGTACATAGCAGCCTTAAGAAGCTGATTAAACACAATGTGCTAACTGCAGACGGTTTGGAAAAGGACATTATTCGCGAACTTCTTTGTCCGATACAACATCCTTTCCACGTTCTTTTTAATATCTAGGAGACAACTTTCCTCTAGGCCATCCAGGAAAACGAGTACGAGGACATCGCGATCGATCCCCTGCCCAGGATATCATCCCAGACATCTATTCCTGAACAATTACGTTATCTTGCCCATTCCTCTCCGGTATCGGTGTCCAAACACCCCGCAGTGGACTTAACCCCAAAAGAACATATCCGGAACACAATACTCGAAACTAAACACACAAGGGGATTTCCAAACCAAAACACAAATCCAGCAAACAAAGAACGTAGGTTTGCTCTGGAAGGAGGGCAGGGGGGAGAGGAAGGGGGGAGGACGTACTGATCGAAACAACCGGAGTCTTCCAAAGATCCCCAAAGATCGGCGCGCGCCTTGTAAGTAGATTAAGTCTGGAGACCTCCCCTGGGAGAGAGGGGGTGGTGGAGGGGTGCACCTCGAAAATCTGTCAACTCCGGTAAATCCGGTACCGCCGAAGAATTTAATCAGGTACCGGGGAGGCAAAGGTGCACACGTCCCCAGAGGGAAAAGGAACGTCTCTGCGTAAAAATTGTCGCTGGCTACGCTAGCGGGCACCCAATTAAACCGGGACGGTTCCAGTTTTTGTTGTTGCTCTGTGTTTAAGCCCTGATTGGGTGCTTGGAGAGGCAGGGGGGGAATGTTTGTGAGGGTCATTACAAGGGGATTTAGGAACTTGATTAATAAAACACAGATAAGATGCGATTTGGAGTAGGGGGGGGGGGGGGGTCTTTGCTTATCTGCTGAGGCCTTGTTTGCGACCGAACTTCCTGAGGTTGCAGTGCGGATGGGTTTTAGAGTTAATTATGTCCTGTAGGGAAAGCCAGGTCTTAGCAGTCGAGTCGAATCTCGGCTGAAATGTGGATGCATGCGAGCATTAGATTCTGTCTTTGTGCCTATTCGAAGGCAGCTTTTTTTGGGGGGAGGGGTGTTTGTCTTTGTTGTCTTGTTACAGATACCACTAAAATTTGGCTTTAATATGTCTAGAAAATGTGTTTTGAAACGAAACTTCTTTAGCCAGGTGATGCGAGAAGTGAAATGCTTTCCCTAAGCAAGAAGCAGAGGGTGGGGGAACTCTTTCTCTGTTTTTCAGCATGTTTTTATTAACTCGCTTTCTTGTTTGTTTTTGTGTGTGTTTGTTTGTTTGTCCGCTACAAATCTTGCAATTGATTTTTAACTAACTTCCCGACACTTGAAACTTTTAGAATAGCTCAGAACACGATGACAATGCATTATTTTAATACTTTTAGCCATCTTTAAGCAGCATTGAATTCTTTTTCAGTTAATTTTGTTTTGTAGACTGGTGCAGCCATCTATCGGCCTGGACGGGAACGAAAAGTTAAACGCAAGTTAACTTCCAATTACCTTCATTTTCTTTCAAGTGGATGGGATAATTCATCAAAAAAAAATTTTAAAAAGTATTTATTAATACATAGAATTGTCAAGTTTATATGATTCAACAGGAAATTTAAAAACATGGTGTGTAAAAAGTTCTTTCTATCTTGTAGTTAGTGTATTGTTTTAAACAGTCGTCAATCCAATCCAGGGAGATCCCGTGTCGCGTGCCGTGCTCATTAAATGTATCGGATTCTCACAATGCTAGCATCCAGACCTTACGCGTGAGGTGGTCGGTGACGTCATATATTTGTCTCCGTCATAATTGCAAACAAAATTTGAGTGTGCCCATGGAGGCATTTTTAACACGTTTCGATGTTCTTATACGGGACATTGTCAGACTCCCGTCCGACGTTTTTAATTGGGACCGTGGACACATCATTTAGAATGATTAGTGACGGCCGTTAGCGGCATTCAACAAAGCGAAAGCCGACGGTGGTGAAATTCGCCATACGTGGTCCACGTAGAAAGGAACCGGAAGACGGAGGTACGAGGTGTGGAAAAGTCTAGATTGTTCCAGAAAGACAGAAAAAGGGATAAATAGAGGTGATCGCGAGAAAAAAGATAGACTAGACTTTGCCGAAACGACGCGGGCGAGCGGAGAGAATGCAGATACAGGGTGTCTATATCGAACTGATTTATGAACTCCGCGCCTTTGAATCGATGTATGATGGTTCTTCGGAACAAACATGTATATATTAATATTAGTCTAGATATTGATTTTATAATAAACCAGATGTAAATAGACACGTATTAGTGTTTACATTAATATTACGAGTGGCTTATACATCGGATCACGACGATCAGGTTTGCAGACATCGTGCTTAAATAGTGCCCGTATTATGGATGTGTCCCCCGGTGTCAAAGATGTCTTCTCGAATGCTTTACTTATGTTTGTCTCGATCTGAAGTCATTTTATGGAACGGATCTAAACTTGTTCGTAAGCAACACGTAACATTTTTATTGATGAATTATTCCCACGGTGTCAATATAACTGAATTGATTGATCCGTTGTTTCAATAGAGTAGAACGCTTTTGCTAAAAATAAAAAAAAAACATCTGGAGTTGAACATTGGTTGGCGAAAGCATATGGCTTCTAACAACAGTTGGCGAACATAAAGCAGTTTCTTGCCTTCCGCGCGAAGTCACTGCGCCAAGCGAGAAAGAATCACGTGACTGTCAGGAACTCCGCCGTTCAGGAATGTATCACTCTCTTGCTGTATTGTCAGTATTATCGCGCTGTATTGTCAGCCGGATATTCTCAGTCCGGGAACTCGAACTGAATTCATTCTGATGTTGTCG
>OU015490.1:14670908-14675908 GCA_907164885.2 Dolomedes plantarius
TTGCATAGTATAAAGAGTTTATGCCATGGTAATTCATTTAAACTAGTCGGCCCGTGTGATCCTTTCGAATGCGATTAAAATACGATGAATTTTACAGCGAGTTTGGTGGTTTGTAGTAGGATGAAAGAAAAAACGGTTCATTGGTAGCCATTGTTTAGTTGCCAAATAACAATGGTGCGTGAGGATAACACAAAACCAATTACAAAATGCCTTTGGCCACACTATTGGAGGTGAAGCATACGACAAAACGGGGGAACATGAGATGTGGACACGTCAAAACACCTTTGTAGGCAATATTAAATGTTAAATATGACACAAACTCGTGGACAATGTGATATTTATATTACAAAACCTCTTTGTGCATACTATTAAACCGTACCGTTTCGGCGCCTCAAGGGAAAGAATATTAGGGCCAAAAGACAATTTTTCACTTCGATTTTTAAACAAACAATACAATGTGTCATTCTGTATTAACAATTCGTCAGAAGCGGAGAACTTACTCTTTAAAATGGTACGTCATTTATCGATTTTGGTTAAGTATGAAGGGAGAGAAAAAAAGATCGTTACAAAAAAAAAACACCTTCTAGAAATAATATATATGGTTTTCCCATGCAGAAAGAATAATGTACACCTACGCGGATGTTGCCAATATAGAAACTCATTAATGAAATCCCAGAATGATAATAAAAGCAAACGATTTTGAAATTTAAAAGTTCAGTGCGATTGATAACGGTAAAATAAAATAAGCTAGCGCGCGCCATCTAGGGGAAGAAAAATTTTTTATAATGTTTATACTTTTAAACAAACAATAAGATTAACAAACAATAAGATATGATTTTTACACAAACAATAAGATGTGTAATTCTAAATTAACAATTCGCACGAAGCGGATATCTTAATCTTTAAAACCGTACCTCATTTATCGATTTTGGTTAAGTATGAAGGGAGAAAAATGGATAAAACAAACAAAAAGCACCTTTTAGAAATAATATATATAGATATTTCAATATTTCATTGTCAATGATAATTCAAGGAGCTGAACTAACTCGTTGTGAAACTCAAGTAAGAACGTTTCGGAGACGTTTTTGAAATATTTTGTCCGTTTTGAAGGTACTCGAACAATTTCGCCACCTTACAAGGTTGGCATCCTTTTTCTGAAAATAAAATAATTTTTCCGTAAATACAAGACTTCTCTTTCCACCGACAGATGGCGGCATAGATATTGGAAACCCAAATGGCTGTTTTTCCAATGACCCACCAATGGTCATGTTTTCATAACTTTGGCAACCGTTTTTTTTTTTTATTTACTCAAAATGATAAGTTGATGGCGCCTTTTCGCGAAGTATCCGCCAAAAATGAGAGCAAGCCTAAATGGTGGCTAATCGAAAGTGCAGCCTAGGAACATCTTTACTTCTGGTATTCCGTTAGCCAATCGGAATGAAACATTTTATTTTGTGCATACCAATTACGTATACTTATAAATATAGCACTGTTGGGCGACGATTTTGTCGTATTCACTGACAGACAAACAAATGTTTACCATGTTTTTATTAACTCGCTTTCTTGTTTGTTTGTGTGTGTGTTTGTCCAGTACAAATCTTGCAATCGATTTTTAACTAACTTCCCGACTAGCTAGACATTTGAAACTTTTAGAATTGCTCAGAACGCGATGACAATGCATTATTTTAATACTTTTAGTCATCTTTAAGCAGCATTGAATTATTTTTCGGTAAATTTTGTTTTGTAGACTGGTGAAGCCATCTATCGGCCGGGACGTGAACGAAAAGTTAAACGCAAGTTAACTTCCAATTAACTTTATTTTCTTTCAAGTGGAAATTTATACAGAGATTTCTAGAGATCAGTTCGCCTTACTGGATTTCCTTGAAGTTTTATTAGAGGTTTTGTGAAATATTTTAGGAGAAGGATTACTTGATAGGAGTGGTTCCCAACCTTTTGTTTATCAGGAACCACTTGCCAAAAAAAAAAAAATAAACAAATAAATAATCGTCCCCGGGATCCTCTCCTAACCCATCCTTTTAGAGGTAAAAATGGGTTTTGTTTTATGAATAAACAAATGTTTGTTTACCAAATATGTTTGACAAACAAATATAATTGGTAAACAAAACATACTTGGTAAACAAAACATTATGTATGATACAACATACTTGGTAAATCTAGCTCAAACATATGTACAATATGTTGTAGGGTTCGCGTGTTGCTCAGATGCAAATTTCTGGTAGTTGCGCAGTGCAGGCCAGTCGAAGTGAGTTCAGAGCAGGTGTCTGGGCTATTTAAGTGACACACGCTGAGTTGGCAGGAGCCCAAGAAGGGAGTGGAAATTTGTACGGTAGTGCGTTACGCTATTAGTAGAGATACGAAAGAGTCGAGAAAAGTTAGATTGAAGGTGATAGCGGTAATTTACTGATAGAGCACGTATTAGTATTTAGCCTAGGTGGCTGCACGAGTTCGATAGTTATTTCAGAGCCCGATGGTTACGGGTATTGTTAGTGAACGTACATTCTGCCTGAAAGGGTTCGTTACGACTTTAAAGTTCAGTTTCTTAGTACCGCAAGTTGCGGTACTGTTGTGTTATTATTTGAAGCCTTAAGTCGGTCTATGTTAGTCTACCTCTACGTAGAAAATAAAGGAATTATTTATATTTATGCCTATTAATTTATAGTGTGCCTGGACCGTTAGAGGATTCACAGGGCAAATAAGGAACAGAACCATATAATGTTTGAGCTAGATTTGCCAAGTGGGTAAAGTTTGTAATATTAATTGAGATATTGAAGCTGTAATGTCTTCTATTTATGTTGATTGGTATGATGTTGTCTGCCCGAGTTGTGCAGAATTTTTGTAAATTAATTTCTTAATTTAATAAAAGCAGCCTACCTCTTGAGGGAGGAGTTGATATATTTGGTGGTATGGTGGACGCTGGCTAATTGAAATATAGATTATTCCTTAGAATCTTAATGTGCAATAGTTATTGGCTCCCTCGGTCCGTGGGCCGAGAGCGAGCGGTATTAGATGGCATTGTGACTATGACGTAGGAGGTAGCGAAGTGTCCCTAGGGCACGAGGCCGAGGTCTGGACTGGCTGAACTGACAGAGAGCGGGTTGCCGTCTTGGAGACCGTCATTAGTAGCAGCTATTTGGGCTGATATGCGGAAAGCGTGAGGAGCCGTGGTTTTATTTGAATCCTACGAATAAACAAACTACTTGCGATAAGCAACGTTTCATTCATTCATCAATAGCTCGACAGTCCTGGATGGACCCTGGCTTTCTCAAGAAGACGGAACCAGTCCTTCCTTCTGTGCGCCACAGCTTTCCAGTCTCTGACATTGATTGAGACAAAGTCATTTTGGAGGCAGTTTGCCCCCCTCAGTCTGGGTATGCCTCTTCTTCTGACTCCTGTTGGCTTCGCCAGAAAGATTCTTTCCGTCGTTCGATCATCATTCATTCTTAAAATGTGTCCGGCCCATTTCATGCGTTGGACTTTATGATACTTCAGAATGTCCGGTTCTCTGAATAACCCATAAAGTTCAGAGTTAGTTCTCCTTCTCCAAACTCCGTTATCACAAAAGCCGCCAAAGATGGATCGGAGAATCTTCCTCTCAAAAATTGCGAGGGTTCTCTCATCAGCCTGAGACAGGGTCCACGTTTCAGAATAAACAACTTTTATTAAAGTTTTAAATAAACTTAATTCAGCGAAGTGGGGTAACTTTGGCCTTAGGTTCACCTATACGGTGCCCCCGTTGAAATCAATCAACCTACGATTCTCGTGGTTAATGTGCAAATGTGTTCACCCAGAAGACAGATTTTAACTATTCCACCACAACAGTGGCAGCTGTAAACGGTCTCATCGTCTTCCATTCGTAGACTGTGATTAGAGAATATGGCATCGATCGTCTCGTTTCCTCTTCTCGTGTGATGTTTTGGATTCGTTTCTTCTTCTCCTTCGCACGGAATCGTTAACCTAGCTTTGTCTGGAAAAACTGCCTGATGGTTCGACAGCATTCCGTTGTCGATAATTAAGACCTTCTGAAACCTTTTAAAAAATTTCGGCAGCAATTCTTTTGCAGAAATGTTTTGAAGCAACTGATTTAACGAGGGGAACCAAAATCGTTTTCTGTTTTAAAACGGTTTGTTTCACCCTCAAAATTTTCTACATTTTCTTTTCGCTTCCGATTTTTTTTAATTGTTTATTCAATTTCTTTTAATTTATAATCTGATTCTCTTGCTTTTACCATAATACATTGCGTTTTGCATTTTAATCGTTATTGACTTGATTTTAAAACTTCTTCCTGTGTCGAATGCCTGCGACCCAATAATACTTTATAATCATAGCAGGGATTCCAATCCTTTTTACGTTTCCGGTATCCTTGAGAATGAGATCAGATACTCGAGGCACCCTGGGTCGACTTTTTGTTTATTCAATTTCGAATCAAAACTAAAAACTGAACTCAAGGCACAACAGTCCGAATGTGGACCAGGGCCGGCGGTACCCATCTCCGCTTTCTTGACCGGGGCTTGGGGGTGCAATACAGCGTATGTCTCGGTCAGGTGGTCAATTTGCCGCGGGACCCCATGAGTTAGTTCCCAAACATGCTTGGTCCTCATTTTATCGACCCAATCAGGGGATGAAAGGCTGAGTCGACCTTGCCCAATAGCAGGATATTTTGAATCGAAGCGAAATTTATATCAGGAACATGTCTAATTTTTAGTTCAAATGAATACGTACTCCTTTGCTGATTTTATTTATTTATTGAAAGATACAAGTAACAAACACCAGAATAGAACACTATAATAGAGGGACCGTTATAGCACGGTTTAATCACCTTCGATGTAGTTCTCAGGAGAGGACAAAGTCTTGCTTGCGAGAAAATGCTCCTTTATTAAGTTTAGATGAAATGAAAATAAAATATGTACAGGGTGAATCATTATAGATGCCCACCGACTTCCGTTCTTTTCAGCTAGGTGTAATATGCTCGACGTTTCATC
>OU015490.1:14683408-14708408 GCA_907164885.2 Dolomedes plantarius
AATGGTTTTCTTCATCGATCCCCTGACATTTTTCTCTATAATATACAGCATACAACACAATTACTTTGCTATTAGCTTTATACGTACATTTGGCCATACAAACGATTCTAATTGTAATATCGACTTCATTTTTATTAAAAGATTCCTTACATTCCATTCTTTAAAATTAAATCATAATTAAAAAAGTAAGTTTTTTGAAAGTTTTAAAGGGATCTTCTCCCCCCCCCCCTTAAGGTCCACTGTATTACCCCATTGCCTAGTGTTCTGCCTAGTGTTGGTACACAAATGAAAGCCGACGGTGGCATTCGGCACATATACAAAAGCGTCATCCCAAGTAACACACATCGTTGGTCCAACCGCATATTTTCGTTACATCGTTGGGGAATGGTTACCGTGGGCAGAAATTTCAGAAATTCAGATGGGCCAACTGCAAAATGTGTATGTGGGGCCAACAGTTACAAAATGTTGTTGATACCAACTGCTAATTAAAGCTGTGGGGCCAACGGTTTACAAAATATGGTTGGCCTAACTGCAAATTAGTGCTGTTGGACCAACAATTATAAAATTCTGTTGGCCCAACTGTAAATAATTGCTGTTGGGCCAAAAAGTATAAAAATGTTGTTGGCCCAACAGATATAATGTGCTGTTGGTCCAACAGCTAATGAGTGTTGTTGGGCCAACAATTACAAAATGTTGTTGGCCCAACTGCAACTTAAAGCTGTGGTGCCAACGGTTTACAAAATATGGTTGGTCTAACTGCAAATTAGTGCTGTTGGGCTAACAATTATAAAATGTTGTTGGCCCAACTGTAAATAATTGCTGTTGGGCCAACAAGTATAAAAATGTTGTTGGCCCAACAGATATAATATGCTGTTGGCCCAACAGCTAATGAGTGCTGTTGGGCCAACAATTGCAAAAGAACGTTCTCCCAACTTGCTCCAATTACTGTAAAATGTCACCCGTATGTCGTTCTAACTGAGCCCAAAACAGAATCTTTGGAACTAAACTTATATAAACACGTAAAGCCAAGGCCCGATTTAGAAAATTCTTGACATTCGACTTTAGATGTGTGGATCACTCTGCCCTACGCAAATCTGTATTTATACATATTAAAACGGATATTGTTATCTAACAATTACATTCCTAAAAAATTAAATCAAACTTCAAAAAAGAAAAATTCATTTATCATCGACCCCCAATAGACCCTTGGAATACTTGGTAGACCAAGGGTAGACCATTGGTATACCATTTTTAAACTTCCATTTTAAATTGGTAGACCATTTTTAAACTTCCATCGACCCCTAAGGGGTCTACCTGGATCCCGTTGGGAATCCCTGAGTTAGAAGAATGATTAGTTGTTCAGTTAGAAGAATGATTTAAACATTGTTCCTCAAATAAATTAACAATCACGGGACCTTATGAGTTCTGGTGGAGTTTTTAAGAGGAGAAATTTTGAATCATCTAGCTTATTTTAAATCTCCAACCTCAAAATTATTTTTCCCAGAATGTCGGACAATTTTTTTCTAGAAATCATTAACTACAAAACTATCCGTGACCATAGTACCATAAAAATTCTTACCATCCAGAAATCAGCCCACGAATTTGTAGTATTTTACTGTTTTTGATATGGAATTTTTTCAAAATCTGTTTGTCCTAGAATATCGCACAATATACGCTATTTATGGAAATATAGATAGAATATAGAAACATGAATTTAATGAAAAAATTAAAAAATTTGAACAGAAATTTACAGCTTATATATATATATATATATATATATATATATATATATATATATATATATATATGTGTGTGTGTGTGTGTGTGTGTGTGTGTGTGTGTGTGTGTAATATACCCATTACATCCGTAAATTATAATCTGAAAAGGAAAAACTAGCTCATATTTACATGGCTGGAGCTAGACTCAGCCTGAAAGGAATAAAATTTTGATGCAGTCTGGCCGAATCGTTTATTAGAGCGACAAAAGTACATCCCTTCTATTTCAGAAGACGGCTCGGAAGCTAATATAACCTTACGCGCGAGAGGCGAGGTACATGTGGCTATTATTTTGTAGGGTCAGCAAATATTGGGGCTCGCGATGTGAACCCACTCATTTCTCCAGACGTATACACGTGTAGAAATGCAAAGGCAGGCGATTTATGGGAGGTTCTTTGGCTAAGGGTTTTAAAGCGATAAATTAAGATTACTGCGGATTGGATTTAGGAAAGGGAATTTAAATACTAGAATGGGGAGGGGCATAATATTTAATATATTACATATATTGTAACGTCCAGGAAACGTGCCCGCGAGAAAAGTTGAGTTTTGCACGTTTCACCAATATTGTGTATAATTATTATATTTTATCCCACATGCCGGCATTCATATAAATTACTAATTTTCAGTGTGACGTAATGTCATTTGCATGCTTGGTTTTCATTTTATTTTTTTGTTACGTTATAAGTACTGTGTGGCAACTTCGATAGATATTGCGGAGTCAAGAGATATACGATCTACTCGGTGAGAAGAGGTTGTAATAGTGCTTTGGTGTTCTTGTGAATTTGTTAAATTTAAATAAAAAAATGTTTGTTTAAAGTTTTTAAATGTTCAATTTGAAAAGAATCTTGTGAAACCGAGTCAACACCCTCACTGCATGTGGAACTCAAAAAGGATATCGTCCCATTAATATGTGATTGTTTACATATCAACTGCTCCATGCTCGGAGGTTGAAAGAATAAACCGCTCGGAAAACTTGTGAATATCTGATATTGCGTCCTTGACCAGTACGGTGCATTACACACACACACACACACACACACATATATATATATATATATATATATATATATATATATATATATATATATATAAATATAAAAAAATAAATCTATGGGCCAAATTTTAAACAGAATTTTTCGAAATGTATTTGCCCAAAATTTCGAATGATATTCTTTTAGAAAACTTGTATCATAAAATTATCGATTTGATATAGAAACATAAACTTAAAGAAATTTAATCATCCAAGCAAGCCCTAGCGATGAAAGCTCAAATCGCAAACCACTACACGACGTGGTTGGCTCATTTGCACTGCATGAAGTCGAAGGGGTTACTTTATTTAATGAAATTTAACAACTTGTCTGTTCCAACCTTACAGTTCAGCGTGACTTTCAATCTCTAAATCCTTTTACAATTTTTTCCCACCTCAAAAAAAGTTTTTCGGATTTTCCGAATTTCATTTTTATTTTCTATGCAAAGTCTTTTCTTGGTTTTTAAATTAAAAAAAAAAAACAGAAAAAATAAGTAGGTATTTATATATTAAAATAACTTTAGAAAAAAAAATCGTTCTCCGGAGATGCAAGTTGCGTCAGAATTACGTTTTAAGGGACACTTGCGGGCAGGCGCAAACTGCCAACTCAGCCCTAACCTCATCCTGTGCAGAATATTCTGTTTTCCAGAAGGGGGTGGAGTGGGGGAACTTAAGGTTATTTATCGGCGACATCATACTTACATTATTACAAACCTCCCTCGGATGCGAGGCTGGGGAGCTCATTACGAGAAGATGCTGCCAAGGCACACTTTCGGGCTCGCCGATCGATACTCACAACCCCCCCCCCCCCAAACCACACCCCCTCCCACCCCCTCTTACGCCATTTTACCTCCTCCTCCTTTGAAAAGCAGAACGGCTGTGAGAAACTTCGAACAAAAGCCTCTGTGCCCACTCCAAAAGCAGCACATTCTTTTATTGAGGGTTTAAGGAAGGATGCGAACTGCCTGGGGGACCGATTCGGTGCATCTCCCTCCACCCTCCCCCGGGGGTGGAGCTCTGGAGAGCTGCGAGCGCGGGGGAGGAGGAGGGGGTTGTTCTGCAGAAGGATTCCATATTCCGTAAAAGTGGTACCAATCAGGAAGCAGAGGATAAAGGAAAGGGGAGATCCGAACTCGCTGGAGAGAGAGAGAGAGAGAGAGAGGATTAGAGGGGTGAGCCGTTCCCTGAAAATCGTCTGCTTGAAAAGTTTTGCAGGCGCGCGTTGCCCACGCAGAGCAAATAAATTAATGAGAGGGATGGCATGAGAGAGTCATTTAGCTCCCGCAAACTGGTGAAATGTTTGGGTGGAAAGTGGAGCGTTTTTTAGGGGGGGGGGGAGGGCGGGGGGAAGGGGGACTCTATGGTGATTTGGAGACATCTTCAGGGCTGTAGATAAGATTTGGACTGATGTAGGATGAGCGGAATTGAAGCACCGCGAATTAGGATGTAATTTTATATGCGAGGTCAAAATGAAGCTATCCTTCGCTGTACAGAGGCTCATCGTGAAAACGAAGCGTTTTAACTCCAATTTAAACGCAACGGCGTATTAACCGAAGTTAGTTCCAGGGCTTTAGCTCGCAAAGCATCAACATTTTGATAAAAATTCCATCACTTTTCATGTTTCTTAAAATTTGTATAGGATTTAGTCTAAAATTCGACAACCTCTCTTAATCTATAAACCATAGAGCTCCAACAACTTTAAATTCCGTGATCCTTGATGTCTCGTAAATTTATCCATATTAGTTATCAAAGGAAAAGCCTTGCAATCGAGACTATTATTTCACTATATAACATGAGAAGTTTCGCAGTCGTAAATGTTACTTTTCCTGTAGTAAGGTCGCGAAATCCTCACAGTTACTTCCTACATTACGTTGATTGTTTTGCAATCATGGCAGTAACTTTGCTATATAACATGAGGTTAAAAGTTTCGTAGTCGTCCCTTTCCCACTAGATGTTGGTGAAGTCATGAAATCCTTATACTTACTTCCCATATTAAATTTAATTAGTTTTGCAATCCTAAGCATAAAATTCTTCTTATTTGTGATTTTAATTCTCCTTATCTTTCCCACTAGATGTAGATGAAGTCATGAAATCCTCACACTTACTTCCCATATTATGTTGAATTAGTTTTGCAGTCCTAAGCATAAAATTCTCCTTATTTGTGATTTTAATTCTCCTTATCTTTCTCACTAGATGTAGGTGAAGTCCTGAAATCCTCACACTTACTATCCATATTATGTTGAATTAGTTTTGCAATCCTAAGCATAAAATTCTCCTTATTTGTGATTTTAATTCTCCTTATCTTTCTCACTAGATGTAGGTGAAGTCCTGAAATCCTCACACTTACTATCCATATTATGTTGAATTAGTTTTGCAATCCTAAGCATAAAATTCTCCTCATTTGTGATTTTAATTCTCCTTATCTTTCCCACTAGATGTTGGTGAATTCATGAAATCCCATGTGCGGAAAAGTAATAGCTTTAATTAATGACTAATATAGAGAATTTAAAGCTTATGATTGCAAAACTAATTCACCCATCAACAAAATAATTTGGGAAGTAACTCTGAGAATTTCATGACTTTACCAACATCTAGTGGGAAAGTAACGACTGTGAAACTTCTCATATCAGTCTTGACTGCAAATATTTTTCTTGTAATGACAAATACGGATGTTTCTGTCATGATTGCAAAACCATCAACGTAATGTACGAAGTAACTGTGAGGATTTCATGACTTTACCAAAGTCTACTGGGAAAATAACATTTACGACTGCGAGACTTCTAATGTTTTATAGTGAAGTAACAGTCTTGATTTCAAGGCTTTTCCCTTGATAACTAATATGGGTGTTTACTGCCCTGATTGCAAAACAAGTTCATCCGCTACAAACGTAATGTGGGAAGTATATCTGAGGATTTTATGACTTTACCAAAGTCTAATGGGATATTTATATTTAAGACTTTGAAACTTCTCTGCTGATTGCAAAAATTTTTCCTTAATGACTAATATGGGTAAGTTTACAGCAATGATTGCAAAATAAATCCATCGACCACCAACGTTATGAGGGATGTAACTCTGATGATTTCACGACTTTACCAAAGTCTGATGGGAATGTGATATTTACGACTTCGAAACTCCTTTATTCATGTTCTATGGTAAATTTAATATATGGGGAAAGTTTATTGCCATGATTGCAAAACAGTCAATCTCTCACCAGCGTCTCAAGGGAAGTAACCGAAAAGATTTCACAGCTCTTCATTCGCCGTAGTCCTTTGGAGAAGTGATCTTTGCGACAGAGAAGCTCCTGATCTGCTCACGAAATAAGAAGGAAGTAATGGACCTGAAACTTAACCTGAAATTACTAGGAGAAAAATATTTTGATGGCTGTAAACTTCAATGAGTGATAAGGGGTTGCAAATTAAGACAATGTTGTCATGGTTGGGGGCACTTTTCCGTTGCTTTATACATAGCATCCAAGGGCAACACGTAGATAAAAACCATCAACTGCCAAACGTAACCTTGAAAAGCAATGAGTAGCGATTGTACAAATTCCTGCCGTGACACATTTCAAGGAAACCTTATCAATGAAACTAACTGTCTGCACATCCCAAAATCCGGATCCGCCATCTTGGACCCGGCTTTGACGAAATTCCGTTAATGATTTTTTGATTGCATCGGGAAGCTCTCGCCCTAATATATATTCGTCTGCTAACGAGCGGTGCCGTGTTGGAAGTCATTAGCGGCCAGATTTACTCTAATGGAGGCGCGCAATTTTTGGACGAATCTTCAACGCCGGCCCCCGTATCGGCTTCCAATTTTCGCTTTCCTTTTTTTTTTTTTTTTTTTTTTTTTTCCAAGACCGTCGGCCAATTTTTGGTCGTTTTTCTGTCGGGCCGCTCTTTTCTGATTCATGACTTTTTCGCTGTTTTCGGGGCGGAAATGGTTATCGAGTCGAGTTGGTTTTTAAAAGGGAGATGGAAATCTGGCTTCCTGTCAGGAGGCTCTGATTAATGTCCTTTTAATTAATGAAGTTAGGGAATCATTTATCGGGACGTCTGGTTTGGCTTGGCTTGGCTTGGACGGCGGAGAAGAACAATTTTTTTACTCTTTTGGCGCGTTTGTTTCCTTTTTGCGATGAAGCATTGAGCTGGCGCATTTTATTTGCGGGCAAAATTCACACGTTTTATTTGATGTTGGAAAAGGTAAGGGAATTCAGAAAAATGACGTTGAGTCGTCGTTGGTTGTAGGTTATGGGTCAAGAGCGGATTATTAGAAAAAATATATTTCCATATGAAGGTGAATTTACATGGTTCCTTTTAAGAACTTTGCAAATTTCGGCTATTTTTTGTGGTTGTACATATAAATGCATTGAATCTGAAAAGTTCCAGTACAATCGTATCTTAGGGGTTAGGATTTGAAAATTTTCAGTTTCAATGCACCTGGGGGGGATAGGATTTGAAATTGGTCAGTTTCAATTGCACCTTTAGGGATAGGATTTGAAAATTTTCAGTTTTAATTGCACCTTTGGGGATAGAATTTTGTAAATTTTCAGTTTAAATTGCACCTTTGGAGATAGGATTTGAAAATTTTCAGTCTTAATTGCACCTTTGGGGATAGGATTTGAAAATTTTCAGTCTTAATTACACCTTTGGGGATAGGATTTGAAAATTTTCAGTCTTAATTGCACCTTTGGGGATAGGATTTGAAAATTTTCAGTCTTGATTGCACCTTTGAGGATAGGATTTGAAAATTTTCAGTCTTAATTGCACCTTTGAGGATAGGATTTGAAAATTTTCCTTTTCAGTTGAAACTTTGGCGATAGGATTCAGTTTTAATTGCACCTTTGGGGATAGGACTTTCAAAATTTTCGATTTTAATTGCACCTTTGGGGATAGGATTAGAAAATTTTCAGTTTCACTTGCACTTTTTGGGTGTTTTTTTACGGGTCAGTATAGTATGTGTGTGTATGTAGTGGATTATATATGAATGAAGGGTAGAGAAAAAAATTTTCTTTGCTGCAAAAACAGTGTGTATTCTAATCTCAATTTAGAATTGCACGTATTGCAATTCACTTTATTTCTGGGCTAGGAATGTACAGTGACCACTTCGCTGAATGTCCCATGTCAAACTACAAAGCCAAAAGGTAGGTCGTTTCCCTGCTAGGGTGGTTCAGAACCTGTGGTTTCGAGTCTCACTGCTGGTATGGATTTTTGCAGTTGTTCCGAATACAGTCTAAAACGAACGTCCAGTTCTCATGAACCGTTGTTTAGTAAAATTGGACCATAGCGCTCTCGACCAGTTAACCTAGATTTCCAGTACTTTATACCGCATTTGAATGACAACGATTGGCAGGAGAATGTGGACTTAAATGCATTAATTTCTGAAAAATTATTTGCATTCAAAACAATATTACATATCCCCCCCCAAATAGTTTAACTTTTAAAATATTAGTAGTATCTCTGATTTTGTCTCTGTTACGAGTTACAATTTTTGAAAAACAAAACAAAACAAAACAAGTAGCAACTTTAATTTCAAGTTGACAACTTGTAAGAAACTTTTGCGAATCCAACAGGGTTGTCCTTCAAACATCAATATTTAAAGTTGCGTGGTAATAGCATTTTAATAGTATCCTATACGAACCATGAAAAACTTCGAGAAACGGTTTATAATCTCTCGTTTGGTATTGGAAGAAATCGTACCTAAAACACTCTCCAAATCATTCTTTGCAGAATACCAGAGATTAGAAAAACATGCCAAAAAACGATGATAAAGGTTTACATAATAAATTATGCCCCAAACTATGCATATTCTTCCAAAACTTCTAGAGCAATCCAATTTGTGCGTTCGGGAAATGCTAATTTAGCTTCATATAACATATAAACAATCTAGGATTATTCTGCAATGCAAAACCCCTTCCATTTAACAGGTT
Source organism: Dolomedes plantarius (assembly GCA_907164885.2). Classification (NCBI taxonomy): domain Eukaryota; kingdom Metazoa; phylum Arthropoda; class Arachnida; order Araneae; family Dolomedidae; genus Dolomedes; species Dolomedes plantarius. The sequence goes on from OU015490.1 coordinate 14,692,137, forward strand.
AATCCCCTGGCCATGCAGAAATCGTTTTGCTGCGTAAACAGACGGGAAAGCGGATTAGAGCGAAATGTATTTTCCCTCTAAAACGAGGGCAGATATGATTTAGCACAGCAGATTTTCCCTGTTATCGAAACGAAAGATCAATTTATGTACTTGTGATCCCTTCCGCTAGTTCGCGAGATGAAGAACTCAGGGGGGGGGGGGAGGCAATGTTTGGTGTCTTCTTGAAGAGAAAACAATTTGTTTGATAAAGTGGTGTACGATTTGTTCCAGGGAAAAGGATTTCTGGATATTTGTGATCCAAGTTTGCATGCGAGGCTTCACATGTATATGGTATATTTAGAGTAATTGCTTCTTAAACGTGAAACTTCAGTTTTTTTAAGTTTTTCTTCGCTGTATCCGCTTAAAATGTCAATGCTGTGTTTGCGAAAAGATATTGCCGTTGCTGAGATTTTTTTTTGCTGGATTTATGGCTTGGCAAAGAAGTCACTTTATAAAATTTAAACCTGGTGAGATTGGATGAAAAAAATTGAAATTTTTTTAATTATATAAAAAAAATCTAAAGCAAACAAATTGAAAATATCCTAGTTGTATCGAATGGAATCTTTGTTCTCTATCGTGTATATTATTGAGCAATATCAGGGGGTATAGCAGGAGGTAATGGCATACAGGTATTTGGATATGCACAGACAAAGAAAACATATATTTTTTTTTCGCTCTTTCTATATACTTCTTTATTTTTGTTCTTATTCTTTGTCATTCCTCTCCTTTTCATCTCTTGTAACTTGTAACTGTTCATATATTTTATTTTTTATCTTTTTCATTTTCTTTCTCCTTCGCTGTTTACTTTCCTTTATTCTTATTATCTTTCTTATTCTTTTATCTTTTCTTTAAACATCTTTTTCCTTGCTTCTATTTTCCTTAACCCTTTTTCCTTTTCCTTTTCCTTTTCTTTTTTCTTTTCACTTTCTTCTGTATTTTCTTTTTTTTTCTTTTCATCATTTGCCTCATAGTATTTTTTTTTCTCTGCAGACTTTATTTTTTTCTAATTAATATTTGTCCTTTCCCCTTTTTATTCTTTTCGCATTTCTCCTTTTCTTCTTTTTTTTCCTTCTAGTTCTTTTCTTTTTTGTCTTTATCCCTTTCTTTTTCCTTGCCCTTTTTCCTTTCCTTTTTTCCCCTTTCTACTTATTCATTAGTCCTTTTTCTTACACGTCGATTTTTTCTTGCTCCTATTTTCTTATACCAGTTTATTATTTTCTTTTTCTTCTCTTGCTTTACTTTTCTGCTTATCTTTTATGTTTTTCACCTGTTCTTTCTTCTTTTTCCTTTCCTTTTTCTTTTCTTTTCCTTCTTTATGCATTCTATCCTTTTTATCTTTCCTGTTCTTTTCTCTTTCTCCTGTAAATTCTTTTTTATCTCGTCTTTTGCCTTATATTCTTTCTTTCTTTTTTTTATTATTTGCCTTTTGTCTTAATTATCTCTCTTATTTCTTTTTTTTCTTCTCATTTCCCTTTTCTTTTTCTTCTTTCTGATTTATATCCTTTGTCTTCCCTTTTCTTTTCTCTTTCTTTTGTATTTTCTCTTTTATTTCGTCTTTTACCTTTTATTACTTTTTCTTTATTATCTTAATTCTCTCTTCTTTTTCTTCAAGCAATTTTCAAAGTTATCCACCACGCTTATCCCCCGAGCGCTTATCCACCCCGTTTATCCATATAATAAGCATAAAATCAAAAAGTATTGATTTATTATCAAGAAAATTCCGAAAGCAATTTTTACGGTTGATTTAAACGAATATTAAGTAAGGGCATTTTCACATAGAATCCGTCAGCGCCAGCGTTACTCGTATTGACATATTTTAAACCAATCACAGACTTAACAATTTCGTGGCTAATCGTTTGGAAGTTTGCAATTGGTTAAATATATTTCAATACGAGTAACGCTGATGGACGCTATGTGAACAGGCCCTAACTGGTGGCATTGCACTTGAAGCCTTTTTACTTCCATTATGGGCCCTTTTTTTTAATTATAACTACAGGGGAAAGTAAGCAACCTTTCAAGTACTATAGAGTGAACTCATTTACAGGCGCGAAAAAGGACTCATGAGTCGTGGATTTTATAACCCAAAATAAACTGAGGCTTTGAACTCGGATGAAGTATAAAACACGGTAAATAGAGTTTAGCTACTCAAGTTGGCGTGTTTTACAAGCCACTTTGAAAGTGGGTGGTATAGTTAATTAAGTGAGTTGGTAAGCCCGCGATGGCGGGTTAACGAACCCGCTTGGGGAGCTGGGTTCTAGAACACATCTTCTTACGTGGGTTGTACGACTCGCCCAAGTGAGTACCACTATGCAGTGGACTTGAACTTGGAGAAATGGGTTCACCGACCCACTATTTTATGAGTGTACATAAAAAAGTGGGTCGGAGAACCCACTTGTGTGTACCCCCTTTTTTATGTGTGATCTCCAATGCAGAAGCATTGGAGATCAGTACGACTATAATGATAGCAAACACCTGACAACGTAAAAAGTAAGTAGATGCCTCCAATAATTGAAAAACTAACTATCTCTGTATAACAGATTCCATGCATCACGCCATCTAAAGGCCAACGACAGAATGTTAAACTTGTGAGATTAAAAAGGTCGAAAAACAAAGCAAAGGAAAGCTGATGGCCGTCTTAAAAGCTTCACAGTCTGACTCAGAATGAACTTATTGACTGTGCACAAGAATTATAATTTCCTGCAGAAGGTACGGCGGAGCTGGAGTTTTTCTTTAGATACGAAGAGCAGCAACCGGAATATTCACCAACTCTTGGTCTTTAGCTAAAAAGAGAGAAACATAAAATAGTAGATGATAACAACAGTAGGATAAAAAATGAAAAATGAGCAGAAATTTTGAAAAAGTAAATTAAGATTTATTTCGAAAATTTTCTTCTTGAAATTTTAGTAAATGCCTACAGCAAAAACTCCATCTACTGATCATTCTCGAAACAAAATTATACTTGAAAGTTGTCCGATTTGGTGATAAATATATGTCAAAAAGGTGATAATAATTAGCTATAGCTAATGAGAAACTACCAGCATTTTTAGTATTTCAGAGCATAGCCTATATTCATTCATGTCGTTGCTTACCTCTAAGATACCTTTGACAACAGTGGCCCTGGATGCATTCCCTAAAGGCCTGCTGTAAACGAGGCCCTGCCTTAAAATTAAATGCTGTTTCGTTCTCTCATTTATATTTTAACTAGCTGAAAACTAGTGCTTCGCGACGGAATACATGACTACAGTGATCCGACGTGAATACAGTGATCGACATGAATACAGTGATCCGACATTCAATATGGGTTTTAGATTTTTTTTTTTATTGGGGAGGTTTTAATCCCCTATTTTTACACCCTTAAAGGTTGATTTTTTTAGAAAAATCTTTCTTGGTATCCCCTGGGCATTAGAGGAACCACGCTGTAAAATTTTAGTGTCCTGAGCCATCTGATGGCATAGATAAAAGAATAAGTCAGTTAGCATTTTATTTTGAAAGTTTCAGACCTTTTAACGAGCTGAAAGTTTCAATTTTTAAGAAACTTTCTCTGTGAGAACCTAGGAGAAAGTACCACGATACAAAATTTCAGTCTTCTAGGACTTATGATTCCAAAGATACAGAGAGTGAGTAAGTGAATAATTGATCAGAGAGTGAGTAATTGAGTAGTATTTGCCTTTTCTATTTAATAATACCCCGAAGTTACGCGACAGTTCGGACCGTCGAAAGATAGCGTAAGTCGAATTCGTGTAAGTCGGGGTACAACTTTGCTTATAAATACATGTAATTTTTTTTAAATAGGACCAAAAAATTACAAAAACACCAGTTAAAAGGAAAAATATTGTATAAAAATTAATATATTGTATTATATATTAATATTATACATATGTGTAAGATATTAATAATTGCAAGATAAAAAGAACTTTTTATATATCATGTTTTTAAATTTTCTGTTGAATCATATAAACTTGGCAATTCTATGTATTAATAAATACTTTTTAGAAATTTTTTTGGGGAATTATCTCATCAACTTGAAAGAAAATGAAGTTAATTGGAAGTTAACTTGCGTTTAACTTTTTGTTCCCGTACCGGCCGATAGATGGCTGCAGCAGTCTACAAAACAAAATTAACTGAAAATGAATTCAATCCTGCTAAAAGATGATTAAAAGTATTAAAAGAATGCATTGTCATCGTGTTCTGGGCTATTGTAAAAGTTTCAAATGTCTAGCTAGTCGGGAAGTTAGTTAAAAATCGATTGCAAGATTTGTACTGGACAAACACACACACAAACAAGAAAGAGATTCCCTGCGCTGTCGGCTCTCGCTTTGTTGAATGGCGCCCCTTTCTGCGCTAACGGTCCTTTGCTAATCATTCTAAACGATGCGTCCACTTCACTTAGTATTGGTCATTTTCAAAGGTGCATTCAAACCTCGCCACCTGGTTGTGCTCTTTTGAGTTTATCGATGTTCTGTCGATCAATCTTAACTCATTCCAAATTAAGAATGTTAATTGGTTTAATTCTATATCTCACAAACATAATTAAAAATAAAAATGCCGAGAGAGAGCTAGAGAGATTCCTCGGTATAAACAAATGAACGTGTTCATGTTGCCTCGTGCTTAGTAAATATACAAAGCCAGATTTAGTCATGTCACTGAGCATGCGCAGAAACAAATGAATGTGTTTCGCGGCCTCGGGCTTACCGAGTATACAAAGCCAGATTTAAGGGGGTCCAGGATACAAAATTGTTCGAATTTTCGAAAAAAATTTTACTGCATTAAAAATTCCTGTATTCTTTTGCGCTTAAAATGACGTTTAAAAATCATGTTTATACCTTAATTATAACAGGAGAAATTGTTTTTTTTTTGCAACGTTCTAATAGTAGTCAAGCGTTGTTTAAACCTGTAAGTGCGTTTTTCTGCTTGATGGGTTTTTTCCTCATTTCTCGTCTTTAAATTGCTATAAGTCAAGAACCGTCAAAGATAAATGGTTGAAACTTGGAACATGTCTTTTTCAACTATTTTACTTTAATTTTGATTGAGCAAATTCGAAAAAAATATTTACTTTTGAAAATATGATTTTTTAAAAATATGTTACATAATTTTTTTATAACTGTTAATATAAATATTTTTCATTTTTTTAAAAATTAATATTTAAAAAAATGCTGAATCAAAATTTAAACTTATATATTTTTGTTTAATTAAATGAAAAATAATTGAAATTCGACAAATAATATTTCGAGTAATAACGATTTTAAATTACCCCACTTTTTTTAAAATGTTTAAATTTTAAAACTTTTTAAAAACATTTTGAGAAGTTTTATGAAGTGATTTTGTTTACAAATTATATGGTTAACCATCGCAAAAAAATTCAAAATTTTAACTCAATAAATAAAAATTTTTTTTAAAATGTGTCTCGGCCCCCTTAAACATGTCGCTGAGCATGCGCAGAAAGCAATATTTAATTGTAAATGATCTCTCATTAATAGAAATTGCGGTTTCAAAACCCAAATTTGACGCATGTATAGATGAAAATCTTTCGCTTAAGACCAAAATGAAGTAGAATCGGCTTAAATATAAAACTATAATAACAAAAAAATCTCTCCTCCTTTGCGTGAAAGGCAATCATTTTGAAAACTTACGAAATCGCACTGAAATAAAAGAGACATAAAAAGCCCGGACACTAACAAGCGTGTCCTTTCTTCCAGGATTCGAAATAGAGTGCTTATTAAGTCAAATAGCAGGGAAAAAAAAAAAAACCCTGCCTGAATAACAACTTCGGACCGCATTGCAAGGGCATAATTCTATGGATAATTCTTTCATCACGGACGCTTGTGAATTATATATGACGATAGCTCTTCTTTTGTCAGGCAGATTAAAGAAGGGGAAAAAAAAAACCGGGCACGCCAAAATTGAACAATGCCAGTTTGATGGCAGAAAGCCCCATCGCTGGTCATTTTCGTCGGAATCCGATGATGTTGCCGAAACGGTGGGAGACTAAATGCGAGATTGATGGCGAAGCGCCGTTTTCCATTTCCTGATCGAACAATAAAGTTCTTAATGGTCCTCTTTTAATGCATTTTTCGAACCATTACGCGCATAAATAAGCAGGGACTCGGGTCATTGGCGGAAAAAGCAGCTGCATTTTAGAAAACTCGCGGCTCGTCAATTCTGGAATTTTTATTTATTTTTTTTTTATTATTTCCCAGCATGCAACTCTGTGGGTGAAAAGGGGATGGCTACTTACGTGATAGCGTGTAGGTAATTTGTCCCCAACTTTTGTTCGATTCGAATAACAACTAGAAGGAAGTTTGGTTCCCCTTTTTTTACATATTTTATATAAATGGACCTTCGGACAGCCAATAGATAGATTGGGAATGTTTCATGTCGGGATGAAAGTTTCCGCCCGGTTAGAAGTGGGCTCGAACTAAAAGTGGCGCAAGTCCTGTATGGAAAAATAATGGAGAATACAACTTTTGACTCGTTCGATATTTGTCATGATGCCTAAACTGTTAGCCCGTCTGCACACGGGGCAACTCAAAAGAAACTGATAACTGACTCAAATCACAAACCAGTCCGTGATGAGTCGCAACCTATGTAATTGAATGGAGCCACGCACACGGCGCAACTGGTTACAAACCCGTCGGACGGGTTTGTAACCAGTTGCGCCGTGTGCGTGGCTCCATTCAATTACATAGTTTGCGACTCATCACGGACTGGTTTGTGATTTGAGTCAGTTATCAGTTTCTTTTGAGTTGCTCCGTGTGCAGACGGCCTTATGATCGCTATTTCACCTCGTGGTTAAGTATCTTACTTATGGTTTCCAAGGGCACATAAACTACTCTTTCCTCACATATATACATATATCTCGTTTATTCATATATATTTACAGCATCAATGATACAACATTTCGATTATCAAATGATCATTTTCAATCCTCAAACAGAACAATTATCAATCGAAAATCAGCGTTAGAGAGTGTCTTAAAGTCCAGCATAGAGACGGGAAACACGTCCCACAGTTCTCTATCTAGTTATCTCTCTGTAGTTATCTCCTTCTCTTTCTTTCTTCCCTTTATACATACCCTCTATCAGAAGACTCCATATCATTCTAGAAGCCTCCACTTCGGCGTGGGAAAAAACCCGTCAGCCAGTGTGTCGGAACATCTGATCCCCCGGTGGTTGCTGTAATGAGTTTGCTTTGAACTGTCCATTTAACGACTTGTTTAACGACCCCTGTGAATATTTTCTTAAACTGGTCGCATCTGTAAAGGCATTTCCCGATTAGGAATGGGCGCAGCACCGACATGTGTGTAGACCTCTGACAGTTATATTCAGTGTTTATTTCTCTCGAGGTGAGACTAATATATCGGAAGCATTCTTGTATTAAGTATAAATGTGTCTAATACCGTCAAAGTGAGAATGGTCCCGAGACAACCTAGTGGTAACGCGTCGGCTTTTGAGCCGAGGTTTGCTCGGTTCGAATCCCTGCAAGCGCCATTTAATACCCTCGTGTCTAGGCCGGATTTGAGCACGTTAAATTCGTAGAATGGAATGTTCTTCTAAGATGTCAGACAGGGTGGGAGTAGGTACGAACCACCCAAGTTGTTATCCCTGGGGGTGTTTGGTCAAAATGTAGGTGAAACCTAGCCAAGTTGGACTCCGACCCTTGTGTTGCTATTGTAAACCATAGCCGCCACCTTAGCCCGCAAATCCTATATGGACCTAGTCTGGAACTGCCGCCAGAGGGCATTAGCAGCAACAGCAACAACAGATGAGAATAATACATCAGGAGCATTCTCAAATAAAGTAAAATCGTGAGTTATACCTTTAAGGTGATTACAATAAATCGGAAGCATACTTGAACTTAGTAAGTGAATACTGTAAAGCGAGCGACACTTTTCGTTGTACTTGTGACAAATACCCAATTTACTGTATTTCTAACCATCAGCACTTAAGTCTGCTGTGTACTAACCCTACTGCATTCACTCACCTCCATGTTAACCTATTGAGAAAATGGGTCCGAGGACTGCCGACTTGGATTGAAAGATTTTTTAATGGAGAAAGAAATTTGACACCTTTGGGGCATTTTTTGTTTGTTAAAAAAATGCAAATAATATTTCAAAATTGAAATGATACGGGGGGGGGGGGGGGAATCTGGTCCAATGTGTTTGAAACGCTCCTCAATTCCTTTTGGTGGACGAAATTTATAAAATGAATCCCGTTGCGAGGTGCAAAAAAGTTCGGGCTATCTGAAAATACCATTTTTATTGGATGATCAGCATTTATGTAGTTGTTAGCTTAGCTTAGTAGATACATGAGCTGTAGCTTAGTAGATACGAATCCTTTATAGGTTAAATTTAAGGTGAGCGAATACAGTAGGGTTAGTACACAGCAGCCTTAAGGTACCACACGTTTTTCGAGTTGTAATGTAATTTCTTTTCCAATTTATTTTTAAAAGGTTGGTTTATGTCGACGAGTGTTTAAGTTCACCTCCTTTCAGGTATAGCATTTTTTTAAAGATGTTGGCACTGCTGGAGATGAGTTTGTTACCGTTAAAATATGTATATTTCGAGCTATTTTTTCCATGTTTTTATTAACTCGCTTTCTTGTTTGTTTGTTTGTTTGTCCGGTACATATCTTGCAATCGATTTTTAACTAACTTCCCGACTAGCTAGACATTTGAAACTTTTAGGATAGCTCGGAACACGATGACAATGCATTCTTTTGATACTTTTAGCCATCTTTAAGCAGGATTGGATTCATTTTCGGTTAATTTTGTTTCGTAGACTGGTGCAGCCATCTATCGCCCGGGACGGGAACGAAAAGTTAAACGCAAGTTAACTTCCAATTAAATTCATTTTCTTTCAAGTTGATGGGATAATTCATCAAAAAATTTTAAAAAAGTATTTATTAATACGTACATAGAATTCTCAAGCTTAAATGATTCAACAGAAAATTTAAAATCATGGTATATAAAAAGTTCTTTTTATCTTGTAATTATTACTTCTATCGTCATCAGTGACCTCTGCGCGTGAAAGGGGGGGGGGGGGAAATTCGATGTTTCTGAAGCAATAATACGTAAGCTAATTTCTGTGGTTATCAGTCTTCAAGAACAGGTGCTGAAGTGACAAAATTCTCCTTCCGAAAATCCACTTTCCAGCCGCCACATTTAAAAGAAATCTGATTGGCTCTATCAGATTCCTAAATTAACTGATGAATGATCATTACAATGATGTGAAGTGAACTGTTCATTGAGTTAGGGAAATGATATTTGCCCAGTGATTGGTTGCTGCGAAAAGCCTCCTGTGATGGATGGCAGCTGTAATTTTAAACCGTTTGGAACACACAACCATCAGCGTACATGTAATATACGTTAAAATTTCGAATCATTATTGATGATGGCTTTTACCGCAGGGGTAGATCCGATATTCTAATCACTGCAAGACTTAATTGATTGTGTCATGTAAAATGCTCATGTAGAAAGGAAAATCATCCCGCATTAAATAAATATATAAAGGAAACGGATAGTTCCGTTTACACCTATATAAAAGTTATTTGATTTATTTAAATTATTTAATTGCGTTTTTAGGTCGGATTAAGACTATTTTATTTATAGAACTAGCTGAATACCCGTACTTCGTTACGGAGTACATTCAAATTAAATACAACGGTCAATGTATGAAATTAATGCCAAATACACACACACACACACACACACACACACACACATATATATATATTTATAATAAGTACGATATTTAATGTTTACAATTGATGAAAAAGAAAACAAAAAAACATATTTATAAAAAAATCGTAAGGGATATTTTTATAGACAAAATAATGTAGAAGAAAATATTCAAATTAAATCTAATAGGACATACTAAAGAATATAGTACAGTTAATATAGTACAGTTTGAGGAACATAATATCTTTTACTGTATTTTAATATTTTTTGGATAATGTCCAATCGTCTGCCGCATTTGCAAGGAAAAAACATTTTTTTTTGTCTATTTAGTTGCTATGCACGTGACGATAAATTTATTTAAAGTACCAGAAAATGAAATCACGCGATCGGCATTTAATAAATTAAATTCTAAAAATGAATCTTTAAAAATTCACCAAAAATCAGAAAATGGAGGTAAAGATTCGAAAAAGATCTCATTTGAAAGAAATTTTTAGGATCTTTCTCGTGATATTAATTTTATAACCCTCAAATTGATATTTTAAATGCAAACTTTAAAAAAGTAACAAAAACAGCTTAAAAATTTAATTTTAAAGAATCTAAGAATTTTTCAAAAATCTTTCTTTGTGCACCCCTACACTATAAGAAGAAGAATCGCCATGCAAAATTTCAGTCATTTAGGTCCAGCGGTTTGGTCTGTGCGTTATATGTCAGTCAGTCAGTAACGGAACTGTTTTATATGTATAGATGATACCAATAAATCGAAATGGACGATTATGTGAGACTTTGAATCAAAAATTTTCTATGATATTCCAGCGACCATTTCAATTGTAATTGGTACCCTGGGTGGTGTCTAGCGCTCTTTACGATGTCGCCAGAAATAGCCCGGGGCACGCAGGTTAACATATGTGCAAAATATTTCGGTTATGAGAAGGTAGGAGAAGAAAATATTGATAAAAGGAATGGGCTTATGACCCTAACGGAAAGGAATCGTTCATTTGGGCCTCATCGTATGTCACAAGCCTGAACGCACAGTTAAACTTCTCTAGTCGGCCACCACTATATAGAGCCATTGTTGTGAAAGAAACCCTTTTTCGGCGACCACCCTTGCAAACGGCTAATTTTTTTCGTAACCATGACTGGCCGCCACAGAAAAGCTTCAGTGTGTGTAATATATATATATATATATATATATTACACTCTTGTGTGTGTGTGTGTGTAGATATGTATATGTGTATGTATAAATGTGTGTATACATATACTTATATGCATATATATACATATATATTATGACGAATCCATTAATTCTCCCAGTTTAGAGCAAAACTCTCTCATTCAATTCACGTTCCAGCAGAAGGCTCACCAATGAGATCCCGAGGCGAAGCAGCCGGACAACAGAAGCGGCGAGACAAAGAACCCAATACTAACCTGAACAACTGAATATCTTCGCGACAATACCAACCTGGACGCGAGGAGCCCGTATGTCTGAGGTTTCAGACGTAAAGATGAAAGGAGAATCAGTTCCGCTCCACCCCTTAATCGATGATGATCTGGGTAAACTAATCGGAGAAGGCATCAGCTGATCTGATGACGAATGAAGTGGCCCGCCAATCGGATCTCCGGAAAGTAATGTCACTTTTAAAGGCGCCAATTAAAAACCTTTTTAAATTTCGAGAGCCAGAAAAATTAAAAGTTGCGTCGCTGCGAAATATAAAAATTCAGATAGGTCCTAGACCGGCATCTAGAAGGTAGCTTCTCCGGCATTGCAGCCGTGAATTAAGAATTTTTCATCAGTCCTCGTGTGAGGCAGAGCTTCCCGACTTCCTGTTGACCGCTTCCAGAGGAAGCGAACTAGCATTTGAAATACTATTCTAAGGCGAGGTTTTTCTCGACTCCCTGTCGACTTGTTTCCAGAAAGAACTGTTAGAGATAACTTGTTCTTTAGATACTAGAGGGATCTGGGCAGTTGATTATCGGCCGAGTACGTCATTCCGGCAGAAGTGATTCCCGCGCGTCCTAATTTCCCGTGCAAGAAGCCAAAGAACTTTCGCGGTTAGAATCCGAGTGCATCGCGACTTCTGATATATACTGATGGTTTGCAGCTGAGTTTCCCCGCACGTCATCTCGAATGTATCATCTAATGAGTTCGTCAACCTAATTCTTCAACCTCTTCTCATTCGTGAATAAATCATTTCATTTAATATATATATACTAAATTGTATCGTCGTCTCTCACACTACCATTCGGTGAATTCCTCACAATATGTGTGTGTGTGTGTATATATATATATATATATATATATATATATATATATATATATATATATATATATATATATATATATATATATATATATATATATAATAAAGTTGAAAGAGAAAAACCAGTATGAGCACTAAAGCTACTACAGCCAGGAACCAAAAACATGAAAAGATAAGATTGAAAGAGGTTTAAGACAATATCTCATCGTAAGCGGTGTCAATACTGTCCAAAAACCAATGATAAGTATGATCTATACAATAAACATACTCAGACACCGTACAATCCATGAAAAACTGTAGATATATATATATATATGTAGATATATATATATATATATATATATATATATATATATATATATATATATATATATATATATATATATATATATATATTTATATATATATTTATATATATATATATATATATATATATATATTTATATATATATATATATATATATATATATATATATATATATATATATATATATATATATATATGTAGTATATGTATCTGTGGTTTGGTACAACAAGTGCCTAAGTCAGTTTTCTCGAAGATGACTTTGTTTGCTCATGTCTCTCTTTAAAAAAATATTATTTTCAATGCAAGAAGTACCAAAGTCTGTACAATGGTTTAGAAAGCACTTTTAAATCATCGGACAGATTTGGGTGCTTCTTGCATTGAAGATATTTATTTAAAGAGACATAAGCAATATATATATATATATATATATATATATATATATATATATATATATATATATATATATATATAATGTGTACCTCCATGTCACATTATTCCTCTATCACTCCTCGCCAAATGTCCAGGGATGAATTATGCGCCAATAACAGCTCGTTTTTCACGCACCCACTCGACTTGGGCCACTTTCACCGGGATGCCCAGCGGACCGTGCGCCCAATCCGCGGGCTGATTTGCAGTTTCCGTGCAGCCGCCCTCCCCCACCTAAATCACTACCGAGTCCCACTCCATTTTCATAATTTTTTCCCCGGCATTATCCCCCCCCCCCTTCACCACTACCGGACGATTTTGTTCGAAACGACATAATGGTCAGCCCCGCGATGCCGCGCTAATTGACCCTCGCATGTCCGATTCACGTGCACTAATGGCGAAAACGAGGGGTCATTTCGGCCCGCTCAAAAGACACATAATGTGACGTGTCGTCACGGACATCAACAATGTGACAGGAACAGGGGAGGATAATTTACGATTCTTCTTTTTCATTTTTGTGTGTGTTATATTCCGGTAGCCGGTGGAGTGGAAACAGCAAATCACGGCGCTGCATTATTCAGTTAAGTCATTATGTTTTGTAACTTTGGGGGGGAAAAAGAAGTGGAGGCCGTGCGCAAACATAAATTGTCACAAAATTACGCGAGGTAATGATGTCCACTCTACGTTGATTATTGTGTTTGGGTTGGCTGGACGCACGCTTTGGTGATTCAGATTCATGCAGGCGGTCCGGGACTTGGAATTCTTAAAAAGAAAAGAACGTTATTTTCTTGGCTTAAAACACATTATAGGCATTTTAGAATCAAGTAACACATAGTTGCACGTTGTTAGGATGATTGCCGATTGGCTTAGCCATGAAAATTTCCTTGGAGTTACTCTCTTCAGGCAATGTCATAAGATGACCAGTCCATTTCTTTGTATTTGAATACACTAAATGATTGCAGGGTAATTTGACTAGTGATTTATACGAAAAACACACGCACACAAAATTTGCCTGAATTTCCTCAAACCAGTGCCATGACGTCATTTTCCGTAATTCGCGCAAAGCTTGTTTCCGTCGAGATAAGCGTTGCGATATTCGTTGAAAAATTTGTCAGTTTAATCTTCAGAGAATTTGAGAAGTTTAGTATACGACTGGTCCAAGAATTCGTGCTTTCGTTAAAACATGTCATATTATGATCAGATAACTACAGATAACATTGTCGGGTACAAGATATTTTATGCTGTACTATTTTGATCTCCATACTGTACAATCACAAACCTCATATTGTTAGCATGATAACACTGACAGGTACAGGATATTTTATGATGTACTGTTTTTTTTTTATTTACCATGTGTAAAAACACAAACCACATAGTGTTAGGATGATTACGCTGCGAGGTACAGAATTATCAGCTGTGTTATCTTTGCGTACCCTTCTGTACAAACACAAACCGCATATTGTTAGGATCATAACACAGCGAGGTATAGAAGATAAGGAATTTAAGGTCAGGAATTTATTTTAACTCAGTTAAAAAGAACAGTGTACGTTATAGTACCCGCTCGTAAAAACTGATTTCTTTTAAAAATGCAAAATGTGTATTATGGGATAATTACATATTGATAAGACATTTTAATAGTCTTGTGCAATCCTTGTTTTAATATTACGTGTACTGGAAAACGTCACTGTATTCTTTCTATGATCTTTATAGAAACAGTAAGTATTTCTGTTTAAGCCTATTATATCGATTTTATAAATGAAAATAGTTTTTATAAGAGAAACAGGCGAAAACCTGTGAGCGCTCTTAAATCAAGATTTGGGATTTTTTAAAAATGACTGTATTAAGCTGAAGTGACTGCGCAATACCACGTGATTAATTTCAACAGTTATTCGCCTGGCTTTAAAAGAAAAAAAAAGATTTCGATCTCCCTTTGGTTATGACTGATTTCTGCGAGAATAACAATCCCCGAGACTTCCTTGGCGTACTGAAGACAAAGGGGCGCAAACTTTGATGAATTTCGATCATCGTGATGCAGACGTCTGAAAATTTTTGCTTTTGATAGGCTGGCGAAAGAGACGCACGTTCATTGCAGACGGGAAATTGCAGGATTCATTGTCTGCTGAGAAACCATATACTTAGTTCGGAAGACCCAATTAAGATAGAGCTGTCAAATCACAATTTCCTTTTCCTCGTTTCATCAGATAGTTTCCTGCCAAGTTATTTCTGCAGTTTGCAATCTTTGAAAATGAATTTTTGGAATAGTCGTTTTTATACAGATCACCAACGAAAGCATTTAATAAAATAAAATAACTTTCACAATTAATCCCGGCAATAGTTTTCAGATTTCAACTGTTCAAATGGTGAAGGTTCCTGTCATTGGAATCTGGACTGATTCCAATGGAGACTAGTTGGTTTTGTCCACCTCTGGGTCCTCCGCGGACGATGGCCGAATGACTAGGGCGCTGGCTTTCGGTACCAACATTTGTGGATTCGAGTCCCTTTGTTGGCATGGATGTTTGTAGAATCGACTTTAAGCGGTAGGTCCCAATCTAAGTAGCCCTCGTGTAGCAAAAAAGGACCGTAGCTCTCTCAACCAAACTACCTCTGGGTCCATTGCCGATTGGCTTAGCCATGAAATTTTTCTTGGCGTTACTCTCTTCAGGCAATCGCAAAAGTTGACCAGTCCATTTCTTTGTAACACTAAATGATGTCAGGGTGCTTTAACTAGTAATTTATATGAAAAAAATCACCTCACAAAATTATTGATGTGTGATGCGGTAATAAAATATAAATATAATATTACACCCATTTATTGACACACATAAGAACAAACACTACAACCAGGCAACACGGACAGATACATTACAAAAACTATAGCAGACAGATATCG
This sequence comes from Dolomedes plantarius, assembly GCA_907164885.2. NCBI lineage: Eukaryota > Metazoa > Arthropoda > Arachnida > Araneae > Dolomedidae > Dolomedes > Dolomedes plantarius. The sequence continues at coordinate 14,707,732 of OU015490.1, forward strand.
TTTCAGCCGTTAGGCGGCGTTAACAGATTGATCACGTGGGTATTGGCAACTTGGCGATTACAACAAAAATGTGCCCGTATCACGGCGAATTTCCTCAAACCATTGTCATAATGTTTTCAGGAACCTTTATGGTATTTTTCCTTAAATCGCAGAAAGCTTGTTCCTGTCGGGAACTCTGACCTCTGTGAGATAAAAGTCGCGATATTCGTTGAAAAATTTGCAATCTCATCGTCAGAGAACTTGTCCCGTCATTCAGAAGTTTAGTGCGACTGGTAAAAGAAATCATACTTCCGTTAAGACACGTTGTTTTATGATCATATAACTTACGTTATCGTTAAGAATTGACGTACTATCGTTCCAATATTCTGTTACTGCCAAAGTCTGGCCATTCGCGAAATGGCCACTGCTACAAGTGGCTAGCCAAGTCACTTGGCCAAATCCCAAAGTAACAAAAAAATTAATGACTATTTCGGGCTTTGGTCGACCCATTCGCGAAGCACCCGACCACGAAAGGTCAGTTTAGGAACTGTCCAAGAAAGAGTGGCCAGAGCTAGAAGTTTTGCGGATCTGGATCATGAAGTAATAGGAGTTGACCATACCAATTTTAACTCATTACCGCTGTAAAATTCCCCTTGGTGTAGTCAAAGCAGAAAAAAAATCACTTAAAAAATGAAAGA
>OU015490.1:14715908-14721914 GCA_907164885.2 Dolomedes plantarius
AAATCAATATCTAGACTAATATTAACATACACACGTTTGTTCCGAAGAACCATCATACATCGATTCAAGGGCGCGGAGTTCATAAATCAGTTCAATAGAGACCCTGTCTCTTCGCTCGCCCGACTCGTTTCGGCAAAGTCCAAGTCTAGTCTATTCTTTTTCTAGCGGTCTCCTCTATTAATCCCTTTTCCTGTCTGTCTTTCTGGAACAATCTAGATCTTTCCACACTTCGGACCCCCATCTTCTGGTTTCCTTCTTACGTGGACCACCTATAGCGATTTTCACCGCCGTCGGCTTTCGCTTTGTTGAATGCCGCTAACGGCCTTCGCTAATCATTCTAAATTATGTGTCCATGGTCCCAATTAAGAATGTTGGACGTGAGTCTGACATTGTCAATAATACTTCGAATCAACAGGATCATTTAAGTTTCATTTTTTTTTTTCCATCGGAAAAAAGTAACCTGCAGCCACTTGTCGTTGCTAGTCCTCATTTGTCTTGCAAACTATATAAACGCTGGGTTTTGTGTCTAATCAGTAAGAACGTTTTATATAATTTTGCTGTTTACTGGAATTTCCTAGTTCAGGTAATTGTATTGCAGATTGTTTTCTTGCATACACTGAACTCAGTTATTCGTAACATTTCTTTATTTGAGTATTTTCCTGTTGATTCTGACTTTAAAACTCTCCTTTCATCTCTGTGTGACAAGGCTTTTGGTCTGCCTCTAGCGGGTTTTCTTTCCGTGCTCGCCTCTTAGACCTTAGAAAAAATTTTTATGGCAGTTTTCGATCTTCCTATCTTTTTTCAATAGACCGCCAACTCATTCCTGACAATGCGAAAAGTTCAACAACACCTTTTTCTTATTCAGTCAGTTTACTTGCTTTTGGCATTATTATAAAATTACCAAAAACTTAGTAGAAAACGTCAGAAAAATCACTATACACAAGAATATTTAAGGGGACAGTGGACTTTCAAAATTATGAAATTTGTCCAAAAATTCGATTTTTTAAAAAACTTTATTGAATTGTGAAACTACTGACGAGTAGGAATGTGTTGCAAAAAGAATTTTTATTTTCTGCGATTACTTTCCTAGTTATACGCATTTGTATTTAATTTAGATAGTATGTCGTTACTAATAGCAATAACTTTAAATGCGTTTTTCTCAAAATAAAAATTTTCATGTCTTACGAATATTCAAACTGCTACAAGTGTATTTCTAATGATCGTATTGCTTTGAAATTTAAGTTTTATATTCTTAACTTTATATCAAGTAAATCTTATTGAAAATAATGATGCTTCGTAGTTCGGAATTTCTAAATTTTGTACTTGAAAAGATGATTTATAGGTATATTTCGTAATTAAAAGGGTGTTTTCACTATTATTTTTTTCTCTTTATATTTTTAATGAATGCTTAAAATAAGCAATAAGTTTCATTGTTATTTCTATAAGGTATCCTGTAAATAAAAATGACCATATTATATGCAAAAGAAATGCGCATGGAACATTTTTAATTAGGCCAATTTTTGATATAATTGATAATTCGCAATTCATAAATTATTAATATTTCATCATTAAATTTTAACCACTTTTGCATATCTATGGTACTAACCACATATTCAAATTTCAAGCAAATCCATTCAAAACAAAAAAAGTTAGGTTTGAAATGTCCACGGTCCCCTTAACGTGCAAATCAATACTAGTTTTAGGTAACATTTATATAAAAAAAATAGGGTTGTCTTTGAAGATTTTACACAGGCGAAAATGGCGTTTGTTTGCATGATTATTAGTTTTTCGCAATAAAAAGCTCACAGATACATTTTGTTGACTTTGATATTAGTATTTCAACTTTATGATCAACATTAAATTTCTGTTTGAATTATCTCATTTTAAATTTATCAAAATTTTTTAGAATTGTTTGCTGTCCTTAAATGTTTTACACGCACTGTATGCGTGTGTGTGTGTCAGAATCGATTCGCCGAGTAATAATGTTATTACTCCGGCAGTTAGGGGCCTGGTGTAAAGTGCCCCAGTTGCCCCCCCCCCCTCTGGGCGCAGTGGCGTAGCGAGCATAACTGGCGCCAGGGCACGATACCTTGGTGGTGCCCCACCCGCAAAACATATAGTAATATAATATATAGACCTTATATTGGGCCCCCCCCCCGAAAAACATATAATAGTATAATATATAGACCTTATATTGGCACCCCTCCCCCCGAAAAACATATACTAATATAATATATAGACCTTATATTGGCGCCCCCCTCGAAAAACATATATAAATATAATATATAGACCTTATATTGGCGCCACCCCCCAGAAAAACATATAGTAATATAATATATAGACCTTATATTGGCACCCCTCCCCCCGAAAAACATATACTAATATAATATATAGACCTTATATTGGCACCCCCACCCCGAAAAGCACATAGTAATGTAATATATAGACCTTATATTATATTAAATTCTAAAAGTGAATCTAATATAATATAAGATAGATAGTTAACCCCTATCTATCCTGATTCGCCCGCTGACCATCAGTCCAGACATCAAAATCGAGAGATCCATCGAAGCTCACTGGTCCACCCAAATCTCTTCAGTGACCCACCAGACCTCGTAAGTGCCCAAGAAAAGCCGAATCCACTAATCCATGCCCCACACAGTGAAATCGGCAGTTAATATTCTTTTGAACCCTTTATGGCCGCAGACGTTTTATCAAAAGGGATCTCCCGTGTCGCGCCGGGTCCGGCTCTCTGTGAGGTCCGACTGTCCCACCGCGGCCGGGTTCAATCTGAAATCCAAAACACTGTGGACAGTCCATTTGCGGCCACCGACGCTATTGTCGGTGGGCAGGGGCTTGAAATCGTTTTGGGTCGCCGTTTGTTCGGTATGTTTGTGTTCGGACGGGTTCGTTGGTTTGCAATTGGGTCTATATATAGAGTCTAAAGCTCGTATGGACTGGAATTGTGGATTACAGCTGACGCGGTTTCGATAAAATCTCTTTGGAAGAAATTCGGCCATGAAACTAGAGATAGATGTCTCAACCCCAGACAGCATGACTAATTCGTGCGTAAATTTTTAAATTCCTGGAATGCTTGAAATAAAAAAAGAAAATGAAAATGGCTTTAGTTAAGCGTTTCCCACACATGGAACGCTTCAACTAAATATAATCTATATATATAAAACAGTTCCGTAACTGACTGATTGACTGACTGCCATACAACGCACAGACCAAACCGCTGAACGTAAAGGGCTGACATTTTGCATGGAGATTCGTCTTATAGTGTAGGGGTGCACTAAGGAAGATATTTGAAAAATTCTTCTTGGATTTTTTAAAAATTAAATTTTTAAGCTGTTTTAGAAACTTTTCTTAAGTTTGCATTTAAAATAATAATTTGAGGGTTATAAAATTTACATCACGAGAAAGATCCTAAAAATTCCTTTGAAATGAGATCCTTTAAAATGAAATCTTTTTCGAATCTTTACCTCTATTTTCTGATTTTTGGTGAATTTTTAAAGATTAATTTTTAGAATTTAATTTATTAAATGCCGATCACGTGATTTCTTTTTTTTGGTACTTTAAATAAATTTATCGTCACGTGCATAACAACGAAATAGACAAAAAATATTTTTTTTTCTTGCTAATGCGGCAGACGATTGGACATTATCCAAAAAAATATTAAAATACAGTAAAAGATATGATCCTCAAACTGTACTATATTAACTCTACTGTTATTCTTTAGTATGTTCTATTAGATTTAATTTGAATATTTTCTTCTACATTATTTTGTCTATAAAAATATCCCTTACGATGTTTTTATAAATATATTTTTTGTTTTTTTACATCAGTTGTATACATTGATCGTCGTACTTATTATATATATATATATATATTTGTTTATTTATTTATTTTTTTTGCATTAATTGCGTACATTGACCGTTGTATTTATTTTGAATGTACTCCGTAGCGAAGTGCGGGTTTTCAGCTAGTGTTAAATAATTCCTTAATTAAAAAATGCAAACTAGTTTCTTTCATGTATTTTTTCCCTTTTTTACGTAAATTTTTATATACTTAGATTGATTCAAAGGAAACAATTGATTTTAATGTTATGGTATCCGTTCCCCTGTGAAGGTGATTTTTGAAATTTTTTGAAATTTTATCTTTCTAACAATTTTGTATAATGACATGTAAGTTTAAACTGGGAAAAATGTATTAAAATAATTGAGCTTTTGCTTTAAAATATTTATTTCAGGGAGAGAAAGTTGGAAAAAAAAGAGTGAAAATTTGACTTTTCCGCAAAACATGATAACTCAAACACAAATAAAAAAAAATTACCATTTTATAATTTGGAAAATAGAGATAATAACTTTCTCTGTGGAATAGAGTATCTGTTTATCTCAGTCTGTAACAGTTAAATTACTAAAGTACAGAAAAAATCACTAAAAATTCATTGTCACTTGCCATTTATACCTACGTAAACAAAAAACCAATGTATCTGCAATCCTGAGCATAGTCTATTACGTTTATAAACATTTACAGATAAAGTATTTAACACTTTAAGGTATTTGAAGCGTCACTTTTTGTTATAAAAAGTTTTGCATCAAGAGAGACGATGAAAAAAATTAAATTTTGATAAAATGGTAAAAATAACTTTATAACACATTTCTTATTTTAAAAATAACTATTTTCGTACTAAAATCCACCAGATATATAAGTTCAAACACAGTTAGAAATATTAAACGTTAAGCTTTAATATTATAGGGAAAAAATAGATAGTCTGACAGAAAAGGCTGTTTTAAAGGTGGATAACGATAACTTAAGGATAACTTAAGCAATAGGACAAATAACTTAACAAAGGATATAACTTAACAAATATATTAAGGATATATTAAGGATATAACTTAACAAAGGATAAGGATAACTTAAGCAATTTCAGCCACACTTATTCCACTGTCGTAAGTAAACTTTTAAATCCATTGAACACTTCAGCCTAAAAAAGGTGGTAAATCATTTTTCCCATGGGGAATCTATTAAAGAGATATCTACTATAGGGATATCTATCTTAATAAGTACTTGCTATTTTTAAAAAAACACAACACAGTTCATCTCTAGCAAAACAAGGTGGGGGTCGTGCCAGAAAATTAAATTCTTCTCTTTAAGGCTGCCGTGTACTATAACCCTATTGGATTCGATCAGCTCAACGTTAACCTATGGAGAAAATGTGTCTACTATTGACGCATTTTCTACACTGAATGCAACAATTTTTAAAAAACAATCTTTCAATCCAAGTCCAAAGATATATATAGCCTTTCATCCCTTCAGTGGGTCTATAAAATGAGGACCAAGCATGCTTGGGAACTAAACTCTGGGAGTCCCACGTCAGGTTGACCACCTGACTGAGACATATGCTGTATGGCATCCCAAGCCCACGGTTACGAAAGCGGAGATAGGTACCGCCGGCCCTGTTGCGCCGTGAGTTTAAGTTTATATATATATATATATATAATATATATATATATATATATATATATATATCGTATATATATATATTGGGCCCACTTGGAAAGGGGCCCAAAATGTGTATTTGTTTTATTATTTTCCCAAACCTCTTAATTAAGGGGCCCAAACGCAAATTCTTGCCCAGGGCACAGGAATGGCTAGTTACGCACTGTGTGTATATATATATATATATATATATACAAGCAGAGGGAGAGATTGATTAATATATTGCTTGAAATCAATTTTCTTCTTCCCTTATCGAACGCTGCATGTTATGTCGGGCCAAACCCTTACTGGCGGGGTAGGCCAGGGCCGGGCTTCCAGTAATATCCGCATAATTGCAACCCGGACCTCTGATAACTGGAATACCTTCGAGAAGGATCAACAAAGGGTCAGTTTAACCCTATTTATAGAAGCTTCCGTGTCTAAGTTTTCGGGTGAAATCTTCTTTTCACTAGATATTGTACAGTCCCATGTTAACAGAATAACCCCACATGTACAGTGCAC
>OU015490.1:14722414-14832414 GCA_907164885.2 Dolomedes plantarius
TTATTCGTTCCATGACGGAGCTCGTACCCAAATACTCGTAGCTCGAATCAATTTTCCCCCTTAAATGATGGAAAGCCTGATTCGTTCCGGGCTCCCTCAAAACACCGCAATTTTTTGTTACATGCTTTTAATAAGAGAAATGTGCTTATACATGAACATTGTATAAAAACTCAATACAATAGAATGTAATGCGATAAACTTGTATTATTAAGTGTAATGTACAACATTTACCCTGCAGATCAGACTGGAAGATGCAGATGTAAGAGGAGGAGAAAGGCTGAACTGAATAATTAAATATTATTTGATTTTTAACCAAGGTCATCTCATCCTCTACACCCCATTGGGGGTTCCAGTGAGGGGGAGGGAATTGAAACTATGTCTCTGTGAGAGAGGTTGGACGCTGTTCGGTTTCGGAGGGCGACTCAAGTGTGGGCAGAGCGATCTGCCCGGGTGATAATTTTTGAGTGTTAATCTCTCGGTTTAAGACTGGATAGTAGTCTTAGAATAATATGTATACAATTGTATAATAATTGTACATAAAGGTTATAATTTTTTTTTTTTTTTTTTGCTTCTCGTGTTCTCATTTGATGAGCACGTAACATGGCGTTCGCTGAGCAAACTATCGGTGGCGTATCTGAAGCTTGCTCGTAACCCGAACTATAGCTCGTAACTCGAAGCAAAAAATCTGCCGAGGGGATGCTCGTATCTCGAAAAACTCGTAAGTCGAGACACTCGTAAGTCGAGGTACCACTGTATATATATATTAAATGGGGTCCATCAAGTGCTTCGACGCTAAAGTTCCAAACATTTCAGAGAGTGGGCAGTTGGATTAATCGATTTGGCTTGTGAAATGGCTCGTTTATTAAATGTAATGAAAACTAGTTGTTGACCTAGTCTGTGTTTCGTAAGGTAGCATCTTAAGAATGTAACATCTTAAGTTTACTTTACAGAAACTCTGCTAGTATACGTTAACACTGACAGCCACAACTTCGCTTTGCACCTGCGACCCCCTGACTTCCTACACGGGGGACCCCGAGGGATCCACGCACCAAAGTATTCGAATGGCCGCGCTATCCACATTTCTAATCAAATATCCTCCGAGGCGTGTATTCTCGCGTATTTAAGTCCTCCACGCAAACATTCGGTAACATCAGGAAGCTATTTTCTGTCAGCCGTAAACGGCTCGCCGATGAAAAATGGCAGATTAATGGTTTAAAAGTTTGGAGGGGTTGGCACGGTGCGGGTGTGGACCACACAGGGCTGGCAGACACGCAGCAAAACCATAATTACGCGCTTAACCAACGGTTATTACTCGTAAATAATGACATGACACCTGTTATGATGATTTTTCGCCTGCGGTTGTTTGAAGAAGGGAGGTATGCAAACGGCTGTTTTGGGGCAAAATTTCGAAACTATTTTTTTGTTGCTCTGTTTCAAAGGCTATTTTTTTAGGATTCTAAAACTGCTTTACTTTTATTTGTACGATCATTGTAAAAGAACTTACGGCCAATTTAATAAACCGACAGAGATGTTAGAACATCGGACGTAAAAATGTCCTTTCTTTTAAAGAAAGAAAGGACTTTTTAAGGAGACAAGGGACCTTCAACATCAATATTTTTCAATTTTTAACTCTGTATACAAATGGGAATAATTTGTATTCTTTCTTACTACACTGAAGACCCTTAGAAGTCAAAATAAGGATTTTTTGGCAGAATATTGCCTTTTTTTTCAAAACAATTTCAAAAATGCTAGCATTTTTCAAAATACTCCATGAGCATTCCAAATTGTTTAAAAACCTTAAATTTTTTTAATATAAGTTTACCGTATATATATTAATATATATTAACAAAATTGTGTGTTGATTTTTTTTGTAGGAATCTAAAGCCATAAATAATTATTTTTTTTAAATATGCCTATTATTTTTCACCATGTTTTTATTAACTCGCTTTCTTGTTTGTGTGTGTGTTTGTCAAGTACAAATCTTGCAATCGATTTTTAACTAACTTCCCGACTAGCTAGACATTTGAAATTTTAGAATAGCTCAGAACACGATGACAATACATTTTTTTAATACTTTTAGCCATCCTTAAGCAGAATTAAATTAATTTTCAATTCTTTTCAGTTAATTTTGTTTTGTAGACGTGTGCAGCCCTCTATTGGCCGGAACGGGAACGAAAAGTTAAACGCAAATTAACTTCCAATTAACTTCCTTTTCTTTCAAATTGATGGGATAAATCATCAAAAAAAATTTTAAAAAGTATATATTAATGTACAGAATTTTCAAGTTTATATGATTCAACAGAAAATGTAAAAACATGGTATATAAAAAGTTCTTTTTATCTTGTAATTATTTATGTGCTTGTTTTGCTTTATAGTCTATAAATTTGAAAAATATGTGTGGTTTCAAAGAATTAAGAACAGTTTTGTGACAAACACTTTAAATAATAATCCTGAGAAATTTGGAAGAAATCAGAGGGAAACTAATAGCCATGTAGCATTTTGAAAAATGCTATCATTTTTGAAGAGCTCTTTGAAAAGCAGGCCTCATTCTTCCCCATAATACTTGTTTGGGAATTTTAATTATCTTTAATGTAGTAGAAAACATTAATTATTCTCAGTTTGTATATTGAGCAATATATTGAAAAAAAAGGGAAAAAAAGGTTGCAGGTCCCTCATCCCCTTAGACTGGAATGATTGGGGGGAAACAATGGGGTTATACAGTATTTTATATATATATATATATATATATATATATATATATATATATATATATATATAAATTAGACTTGTTAGTTGTGCTAAAACGTAATCATTTCCCTGATAGACTTTCGAAGCACATACTTGGTTGTTTTAGATTTAATGAATAGCCTGTTCGGTTGCAATTAATTAGTGATAAAATATAATAAGTAATATAATAAGTTTATATAGTGAAAATAACTAATAAAAAATTTTACTCAATAATATTAAATAATACCCATTAATAAATAATAAGAATATTCTTAAGTAAAATAATAATAATAATAAATAATAATATTTTACTCTTAGTAATAATAATAATATATAATTTAGGTTTATATGTCCTATAACACTGTCTCCATAGTAAGTCTGTATCTGAGTATCCATTAACTCCATAGTTGCAAGGTTTGTGACGTCAGTCTTCTTGCGGTTTTCTACTCTTAACTTCCACTTTGTCTAGCGCCGGACTTGGAGTTCTTTGATTAAGTAACTATTAATTCAATTCTTCTGTTTCTAATGGATTGTACGGTGTCTAAGTATGTTTATTGAATAGATCATACTTATCAGAAACAATCCATTGGTTTTTAAATAGTATCGTCACCGCTGATGAAGAGATACTGTCTAAAACATTTTTGATACTTTTCATGTTTTTAGTTCCTGGCTGCAAGTAGTAATAGACCTTATGCTGGTTTTTCACTTCCAACTTTGTCTTATATGTATGTGTGTGTGTGTGCGCATGTATTTATACATATATATAAACACACAGAGTGAAACTTCTCTATGGCGGACAGTCATGGTTCTGAAAAAAGTGGCCGTTTTGAGGGGTGGTCGGAGAGGTACATATATAAATGATAGATAGCATATATATTATACAGATAGGTGGGTAGACAGGTAGATATAGATAGGTAAATAGATGGATAAATAGATTGATTGATTGCAATTTCATTCATCTTTTATTACCCTGAGATGTCCTTGCGGTACCATAAACGTTCGTAACACGGTTACAGTTAACTATTACGACGTAGGTGTCTACCAATACTCTCAGCTAGGAATATATATATTTTTCTTTTCCTTCTATCTCCCAATCAGACTTCGTTTGTTCTCCGTCCAGTAAGTACACGTGTTTGCGTTTATACTCGTAATTGCAAATAAAAAAATTTATAAAAAAATAAACGAAAAAAAATCCTTGAAAGCAATCTGACAAGAAACGAGTACTTTAAGCAAACAAAGAAACGGCAACTACAGAACAAAAAAGAACAAAAAAAATACATTGCTTATGTCCAAAAATATTTGATAGATCCCCAAAAGACTATAACAAAAGGGCGAAAGATGACGAAAAAAAAAGTATATTTCCACAACACAGAGACTTAAAAAAAAAAAAAAAATGTTCCTAAAAACTTCGACGTCCATCCCTCATAATCTCATTCCCTGCCGAACAAAAGGAAGCAAATAATATCGACCGTATCTCAGAGGAGGCAAACCTGCAAGGAGCCCCTCCGAAATTGGAAATCTAGCAGGCCTGTCCACACACGGCGGCGAGCTACACTAGATTAATACCTTGGTCCAGCCAACAACATTCCATCTTCCTCTGTGTTCTCTGCTCCCCGCACCCACCCCCTCCAAGGGGAGGTGATGGAATACTCGAACGTCCCCGTGTTGACACAGGGGCATGACGGGGAGACACGAGACCAGGCCATCTCGTCTATCATACACAGTCCGGCAGTATTACTCTGCTCCGGCAGACAATGGTAGCCAGTGGCAACCACCGACCTCCCCTTCCCCCCTCGCGAGGCCCTATTCATCGAGCGGTAAACATATCTTCCGCTGGTGCCATACGCAGTCATATCGGCTCGTCCCTTTTGTCATCTTCGAAAACTACGGCGAATCTTTGATCTCTCCGAGGCCATGACAATAGCATATGCTATATGAGGAAGATCCTTGTCCGCTACCTGGCTTTTAATTCCGAGACCACCCCACTCTACACCCCCCTTCGTACGGAACATCCCTTTTTGTTTGTTAGTAGGAGGTTAGGGTTCACTGCAGCCAGAGTTAGCGATGAGAAAGGGGGCTTCTTTTTTATTATTATTATTATTTAGGGTGGTGGAAGTGGGAGAGGGAAGTTGTTACATACGCATCGATGGAAATGTCAGGCAGGGTTAGGATCCATGTTTTTCGCCCGCACTAGATTAGGGTTCTATTTTTTCCGGCATAATGCACAGTCAGTAATGGAAGCAAAGACCCGTCTCTGTCCGGGATTACGTTTTATGTATTGCATACGAGCTCTTATTCTCTTTCCTGGAAAACGTCGCTCAGCAGCTGTTCCTGTCAGGTTCCGACACATTTTTTTTCTCTCTCTTCTTTTGCCATCTCCTTTTCTTTTCCGTCCGTCGTGCAAGAAACATGCAGACGTGGTCAAAATACCTGAAATTACCGGCTGTTTTGGATGGTTTATTTATTTGTTTTGTCATATGTGCGCCAGGGGACCGAAAATATGCGAGAAACTATCTAAGAGGAGACCGTAAGGTTCTATTTCGGTATTTAGGGAGAATGCGACTTGGAACACTCATCTTGTAAACATTTTAAGGGGACAGTGGACTTTCAAAATTGTGAAATTTGTCCAAAAATTCGATCTTTTATTTTATTGAATTGTGAAACTACGGACGAGTAGGAATGTGTTGCAAAAAGAATTTTTAATTTCTGTGATTACTTTCCCAGTTATAGGCATTTGTATTTAATTTAGATATTATGTGACTACTAATAGCAATAAATTTAAATGTGTTTTCCTCAAAATAAAAATTTTCGTGTCATTCGAATATTCAAACTGCTCCAGGCGCATTTCTCATTATCGTATTGCTTTGAAATTTAAGTTTTGTATACTTAACTGTAAATCAAATAAATCTTATTGAGAAAAATTTTGCTTCGTAGCTCAGAATTTCTTAATTTTGTACTGGAAAAGATGATTTATAGGTATTTTGCGTCATAAAAAGGGTGTTTTCACTATTATTATTTTTTCTCTTTATATTTTTAATGAATGCTTAAAATAAGCAATAAAATTCATTGTCAGTTCTATAAGGTATCCTGTAAATAAAAATGACCATATTATATGCAAAAGAAATGCGCCTGGAACATTTTTAATGAGGCCAATTATTGATATAATTCATAATTCATAAATTATTAATATTTCGTCATTAAATTTTAACCACTTTTATATATCTCTGGTACTAATTACATATTCAAATTTCAAGCAAATCCATTCAAAACAAAAAAAAGTTAGGTTTGAAGGTCCACTGTTTCCTTAAAGGTGATCTTTATTCGTGTCACTACACCGTGTCTCGAATCATGGTTAAATCAAAACGCAAAACATTAACAGGAAGAATTATTTTCTAACTGATTTGTTTCTTTTGTGTTCTCAGTATCTTTACGCTTCTGTCTACTAACCCTATTGGATTCGCTCACCTCCATGTTAACCTATGGAGAACATTTGTCTACTATTTACAACTACATAAATGCTGATCATCCATTAAAAATGGAACTTTCAGAGAGCCCGAACTTTTCTGCACTTTGCAACAGGATTCATTTTATAAATTTCGTCCATCAAAGGAATTTATGAGCGTTTAAAACACACCACACTAGATTTACCCCCCCCCCCCGAAAAAATTAAAATTTAAAATACAGTGGAATCTCGATCGATCGTTTTCGGATCCATCGTTTTTCCGTATGTGTCGTTCATTTTATCCAGTCCCAACGATCATATTGCTTTGATATGTTTCCGCATCTATCGTTTTCCCGCATTTTTCGTTCATTTCAGTCGGTCCCTTGAAAAACGATAGATCGAGATTCCACTGTATTTGCATTTTTTTTAAAAGTTAAAATTTTCCCCATGGTGTAAAATTTCTTTCTCTATGACGGAGTACAATTTTTTAAAAAATATTTCCATCCAAGTCAGCAATCCTTGAACACATTTTCTCCATGGGTTAACATTGAGGTGAGATAATCCAATAGGGTTAGTACACAGCAGCCTTAACTCCACTTGATTGCAGGCAGTGGAGCTTAACAAGACTTAAACAAGTGGACCCTCACCACCACCACACCCGCTTCTTTGAACATCTCATAGAAGTTTCTTCTTTGAACTCTTCTTTGAACATTTCATGCATGTAAGGATGCTCCCACACTTGTATTTAAACTGTCTCTGTATGAAGACTAGTATCGTGAACGCGCGTTTGCGAACGATACTTTGTTTCTACGTAATGGAATGTTCTCATGCGATCTGCTTGAACTCGATCTCTCACCGAAGCGTGTGGTTGATACATGGTACAGGTGCAGTGACGATGTGAGGGAAGACAATTGAGATCTTATGCATGATCTAATCTGATACATAATCCGTGACACGGTGTCGTGACACGAGTAAGGTTCACCTCTGCCTAGTTTACAAGATCTGAGTTTGCTTCCAAAATTCCACCGCAACTCTTCAAGTTATTATAGGTAAGTCCATGCGATATGACCTATAAAAGACATTGAAATTTATCCTAAATTCCTAAACAACCTCGTTGTATTCCTTGAATTCAGTTCATCCACAATTCTATAACGACGTCTCATGATACATTTTGAATTTAGTACATTCTCATTTTTATAACAATGTCTCATAATATTCTTTGAATTCAGTTCTTCCACATTTCTGAAACAATGTCTCGTGATGCTCTTTGAATTTAGTTCATCCACAATTCTTAAATGCCTCATGATACTCTTTGAATTCAATTCATCTACAAATCTTAAATGCCTCATGATACTCTCTGAATTCAGATCTTCACAATTCTGAAAGAATGTCTCATGATACTCTTTGAATTCAGTTCTTCCATCATTCTGAAGCAATGTCTTATGATACTCTTTGAATTCAATTCATCCACATATCTTAAATGGTGTCTCATGATACTCTTTGAATTCAATTCATCCACAATTCTTGAACAATGTCTCATGATACTCTTTGAATTCATTTCATCCACAATTCTTAAACAATGTCTCATGATACTCTTCGAATTCGGTTCTTCCACAATTCTTAATCTATGATATTCACTGAATTCGTTTCATCCGCAGCACTTGAACAATAGTTCACGGCATTCGTGGAATTTAATTCAGCCACATTACTTGAACAGCATTTAGTAATTATTCATGATATTTTGTTCATTCGTAATTAATCTGCAATGACCGACGATATTTTTCATAATCGTATGAGTCTAAAATCTAGGTCCCACTTCAGAATCACGGCGATTACTCGAAACTCGACTCCAGCTGCCCATAAACGGGGACGTATTATCCAATGGATTCAGTGCATAGTCAATACTTAACCAATAGTCCATGAACAAGAATCCTTAATGTCTAATAAATTCCGTTGATTTATAATTCACCAAATCAGTTTTTCTTTCCAGAATTTCATCACATGCTTTTCGTTCAATAGCGATGACCCATAAATAACGATGTCGTTCAGTCACTGATTTCATTTCATTCTTTATTCTCCAATATGATTGGTATATAAGACCTGGAAAAATTATCGTACGGAGTTGAAGATAGAAGCATCTAGGATCACCATTAAGGCTCCTGGGTGGCCTATAGGATTCGCTCACCTCAATGTTAACGTATGGAGAAAATGTGCTCAGGGATTGCCGACTTCGATTGAAACATTTTTTTAAATTAAATTGTACTCTGAAGTAGGGAAAGAAATTTGACACCATGGAGCATTTTTCGTTTTTTTTTAAATGTAAATAATATTTTTTAATTTAAATGATTCAGGGGAAAAATCTGGTCTAGTGTGTTTGAAACTCTCATAAATTCCTCTGGTGGACGAAATTTATAGAATAACTAGCTGAAAACCCGCACATCGCTACGGAGTACATTCAAATTAAATACAACGGTCAATGCATGCAATTAATGGCAAATATATATATATATATATATATATATATATATATATATATATATATATATATATATATATATATATATATATATAATAAATACGACGATCAATGTATACAATTGATGTAAAATATATATATATATATTTATAAAAAATAGTAAGGGATATTTTTATAGACAAAATAATGTAGAAAAAAATATTCAAATGAAATGTAATAGGACATACTAAAGAATATAGTACAGTTAATATAGTACAGTTTGAGGAACATAATATCTTTTACTGTATTTTAATATTTTTTTGGATAATGTCCAATCGTCTGCCACATTATCAAGAAAAAATTTTTTTTTGTCTATTTAGTTGTTATGCACGTGCCGATAAATTAATTTAAAGTACCAGAAAAAGAAATCACGTGATCAGCATTTAATAAATTAAATTCTGAAAATTAATCTTTAAAAATTCACCAAAAATCAGAAAATGGAGGTAAAGATTCGAAAAAGATCTCATTTTAAAGGAATTTTTAGGATATTTCTCGTGATATAAATTTTATAACCCTCAAATTATTATTTTAAATGCAAACTTTAAAAAGTTACTAAAACAGATTAAAAATTTAATTTTAAAAAATCTAAGAAGAATTTTTCAAAAATCTTCCTTAGTGCACCCCTACACTATAAGAAGAATCGCCATGCAAAATGTCAGCCGTTTAGGTCCAGAGGTTTGGTCTGTGCGTTGTATGTCAGTGAGTCAGTGAGTCAGTCAGTTACGGAACTGTTTTATATATATAGATGAATCCTGTCGCAAGTTGCAGAAATGTTCGGGCTATCTGAAAATATCCCTTTTATATGATTTTCAGTAATTATATAGCTGTCAATAGATACATTTTCTGCATAGGCTAACACTAAGGTGAGCAAATCCAATTGGGTTAGTACACAGCAATGGAGGATCATTAGTTTAGGAGTGATCATTGGTTTTGAGATCAAACTTATCGTAAGGAGCATCAGATGCGATCATCTCACTGGACAGATTAGTGTTGATACTATTACGTCTAGAGTAACAAATACCACTTCTTTCAATATATCTTCCCCCTTGTATAAAAGTGCAAAAGAAATATTAATAAGCGAAATAATGGGAAGACAAAATCTTCGTGAATCCATAAAAAAATTAGCCAAATGGAGTCTATTATCGATTCCAGACACTTTGTTGGTATGGGTATTCGGTTTCGAAATGTAGGTTCCGTTATAAATTATGTAAGGTATACACAAGATTCGATTCACAAGAATCGAACTTTTGAGTGAATGAATTAAAGAAGCTGCTTGAGATATGCTAATTTCGGCATACTCGCTTAGTATAAATACCATGCAGCGTCATTAATGAAAAAGGTTGTTAGGGTTGAAAAAGGTTGTTAAGGTTGATAGATAAGCGAGAGGGAGCTACGAGGTATGCAGCTCCAGTACTATCCTGCGCTAGTGCTTAGCGGGCCCAAAGTTTACGTGGCAGTACTGCTGGTTTGACTCTCTGCTGGTTTGTGAGTATTGGCAATGTGTATTTCTATTGAATGTTAATATATATATATTCCGTACAAGTAGTACGTATGCTTATTGCTGTAAAAGCAAATTCTATATGTGCAACGAATTCAATAAATATTGTTTCATGTATAAACTGTGTTTGTGTCAAATTCATTTAGAGTGCCACTTCAAATTATATACACCCAAGTCTGGGTTGAAGTGAGCTAATTTCTCTATAATTAGCCCTCGTGTAGCAACAGGTGACCGTTGCATTTGTCAGCACACCAACAAGACAAAAAAATTTATAACAGTGTGCCAAACTACGGATATGGTTATTTTGTGAAGCACAATTACGGAATTGAGTTGTCTATAATCGTCTGCTGAGACTACCGCTTGCGTGACACCTGTTGGTTCGAAGCTGGTTGCTGTAATAATAGTTGGTGGGTTTAAGAAGCTTTTAGCTTCATCTTAATTGTCATCTGCTACCACTTGGGCTTGCAGAGGTCAAGGATAGAGGTTTGGTTGTCTAATCCTAGAAGAAATGGCACTGATTTATTCTTCGGGGCTTCCACCTTCCATGCCATTTCTTCTAGAATTTTCGATGAGTATGAACATGTATATTTTTTGCTTAATCTATATATATAAAAGTTCCGTAACTGACTGACTGACTGACTGACATATAACGCACAGACCAAACCGCTGGACATAAAGGGCCGAAATTTTGCATGGCGATTCTTCTTACTGTGTAGGGGTGAACTAAGAAAGATTTTTGAAAAATTCTTCTTAGATTTTTTTAAATTAAATTTTTAAGCTGTTTTAGTGAATTTTTTAAGTTTGCATTTCAAATAATAATTTGAGGGTTATAAAATTTATAACACGAGAAAGATCCTAAAAATTCCTTTAAAATGAAATCTTTTTCGAATATCTACCTCCATTTTCTGAGTTTTGGTGAATTTTTAGATTCATTTTTAGAATTTAATTTATGAAATGCTGATCACGTGGTTTCTTTTCCTTGCGTGATACTTTAAACTAATTTTGCATCACGTGCATAACAACGAAATATACAAAAAACACATTTTTCTTTCTTGCTAATGCAGAAGACAATTGGACATGATCCCCCCCCCCCCAAAAAAAAAAAAAAAAAAAAAAAATTAAAATACACTAAAAGATATGTTCCTCAAACTTTACTATATTAGCTGTACTATATTCTTTAGTATGTTCTATTAGATTTAATTTGAATATTTTCTTCTACATTATTTTGTCTATAAAAATATCCCTTGCGATTTTATATATATATATATATATATGTCATGATTTGGACGAATGACAGAAAACAACAAGTTTAATTTTACTCGTTTATTAATTCCAATAATTGCAACATAACCATGCTGGTTCGGAGACCGCACGTATCACCAACACACATCAAGTTTTTCCTCGTACTGCACACACACCAAAATCACTCATCTCCCTCCTAGCCGTTGCCAACTCAGAACAGCAAAAATACCAGTCGGTCGTTCGGCGAGAATCTGGTTCCCCTACCAACTCCTGACTCTGATTCGTCGGGTTCGTATTCAAAGTGAGGGACGAGTCATTAAAAATAATAATTACTGGATCTATTTCTTACATATATATATATATACATATTTTGCATCAATTGCATACATTGATCGTTGTATTTATTATAAATATATATATTTGGCATTATTGACCGTTGCATTTAATTTGAATGTACTCCGTAGGGAAGTACGGGTTTTCAGCTAGTAATCCTATATGGCTGTGGTGACTGTTTGAGCTGGCCATTCATATATGCCGCTAGCACATGCATATTTCCGGAACAAATACATTCCCTTCCTTGCATAACTTCGATCCTAAGGTCTCCGCTACATTATTCTGACATGCAGCCAGTCTCAAACGGACACCCAATTACGGCAGAAACAATGGGCACCTCTTTCTCTTTTTCAAAAGTTTCCCACAAAAACAAACGCCTCGCCTTCAGTCGTTGGAACTCCTGCGTGAGCGACATTTTCGCCCGCCAAGTCAAAGAGAAACTGTTTTATTTCGAGACCTCCCTCCAAATTAAGTCCGGGGGAACAAAAGCGACAACCCGAGTGCGCTTTGGTGTTCAGAAAAGGGAGAAATGACAACTTTTTTCTTTTTCTTTTCCAGGTCTGGAAAAGCCGCACACCTTTTGTTCTTCCATTTCCTTGATGTTGGGAAATAAAAGTGGGTGGGCTTGGCGATTGCGATGGGAACACGTGCACCGTGTTTTCGGTTGCAGTTAATGATTTTTTTTATTTTTTTTATTTCCCGGACTCTCCGCTGCTGATTCTCGAACGGTATTTGGGCGCCGAGAACTCTGCATTTTCCATGTGAAAAGGTTCGGCCATTTTGTGTCTTTGAAACCGCACAGTTAAAACCCTTTCAGGGGCAACAATCTCCCCCGTTTGCAGGGTGCAGATTTTTTTTTCCGATCTTTTCAACCTACAGAATCTTGAAAAATTTACCAATTAAAGGTTGAAAAATAATTTTTATTTCTTTAAACTGATAACAGATGGCGGTACTAACCATTTTCTGCTCATTTAACTGGAATACATTGAATGCAAGCGAAAAAAAAGACTAGTTTTAGGCGTTTGCACTGTGCAAACGGCGTCCCTCATAGGGTTAAGAAGAAAAAAATTAAAAAAATTGAAGATAATTGTAATTTTCGCTTGAATAACTCGTCTCTGTTGTTGTTCTTGTTGTTATTGTTGTTTCTAATGCCCCTTGGCCGGAATTTTTATTCCAAACCAGGAACATATAGGCTAGCGAACTGAGAAGTGCGGATCCAGTTTATAATGGCACCACAAAGGTCGGAGTCCGATTGGGCCAGGTGTCTCCTCCATTTTGACCGAACAACCCTAAGGGTTGACATCTGTGGGGATCGTACCTTCTGCCACCCTCTGTGCCCTCGTAGAGGGACTTTCCGGTTTAAGGATTGAACATGCCTCTATCCGGCATATACACGGAGGTTTTTAATGGCACTTGTCGGGATTTGATCCGAGCACCACCAGCACCGAAAGCCGACGCGCTACCATTTGGCTACCTCGAGCCCACACCTAGCCTCTAATTACACAGTAAGACGTAATCTGTATTCCTCCCAAATCCAGAATTCGTGTTCGTATTCACTTGGCCTGATGATGCCATTGCAGCGTATGCTGAATTGGAAGTATGACATATAGTTTGGAAGAGTACAATTGCACATTCGAAAAAGGGTGGAGGATTTACCTTTTGCTCCTACCCGGGTGAACTAAAATCTCCTCTCCCCCAATGAAGAAAATGGCAAACCTTTTGAAAAAAGTAATTCAAGTGTTGACACATTAAGTTGCAAATTCTGTTGTGCTGCGTTTAACTATCTCCTTGAGACGGGATCTATAGGTACGCCTTCCACATCCCTATGCTTCAATATTAAAATCAATAATTATAAGATAAAAAGAACTTTTTATATACCATGTTTTTAAATTTTCTGTTTAATCATATAAACTTGACAATTATATGTATTAATAAATACTTTAAAAATTTTTTTTTGATGAATTATCCCATCCACTAGAAAGGAAATGAAGTTAATTGGAAGTTAACTTGCGTTTAACTTTTCGTTCGCGTCCCGGCCGATAGATGGCTGCACCAGTCTACAAAACAAAATCAACTGAAAATGAACTCAATCCTGCTTAAAGATGGCTAAAAGTATTAAAAGAATGCATTGTCATCGTGTTCTGGGCCATTCTAAAAGTTTCAAATGTCTAGCTAGTCGGGAAGTTAGTTGAAAATCGATTGCAAGATTTGTACTGGACAAACACACACACAAACAAGAAAGCGAGTTAATAAAAACATGGTAATAAAATTTGCGGTCAAATAATTTTGGATACCAGTACTTTACCGTTAGTTTAGTAATAACGGCACATACAACTTAGATCGTTAGATTTCAACCTACATTTATAACCTGGCGTTAAAATACTGTACTTGGCTGGTTTTCTTTCCATTGTTTGCGCAAGAGTCCTGTAAGATATACATTCGGGGACTGAAAACACATCGCAACACTGATGTGTGCATTATTTTCAGAGAGGGTTATTTTTGATGGAACCTTTCTCGTGCTAGTAAATTTTGGAAGATTTTGTCTGTCCGCATCGCTTTGTTGAATTTGACAGCCCCTGTTAAAATTTAGACATTTGTCAAGTCGTGTCACCAGCTTTTGGATCCCATCATCAAAAAACTCTGCCGCCTGACCGTTAAACCAGTTAGTAACAGTGTCTTTCAACATGTCATCATTTTCCAAGCGCTTTCCACCAACAAATTCCTTAAGTTTTGGAAGCAGATGAAAGTCTGATGGTGCTAAGTCAGGGCTGTATTGTGGATGATCCAGTAATTCCCAATGAAAATTGTCCAGTTGCGTCTTTGTTCTTGGTGCAACGCGAGGCCGAGCTTGTCGTGGAGCAGAAAGACGCCGCTAGAGAGCAGTCCCCGCCGTCGATTTTGACAATTTTCATTGGGAACAATTTTCATTGGGAATTACTGGATCATCCACCATGCAGCCCTGACTTAGCACCATCAGACTTTCATCTGTTTCCAAAACTTAAGGAATTTCTTGGTGGAAAGCGCTTGGAAAATGATGGCATGTTGAAAGAAACTGTTACTAACTGGTTTAACGGTCAGGCGGCAGAGTTGTTTGATGATGGGATCCAAAAGCTGGTGACGCGACTTGACAGATGTTTAAATGTTAATGGTGACTATGTTGAAAAGTGAAAAAATGTTCATATTTTAGTTTGTGATACAATCTACGTTCATAACTAAAGTTTCTCTTACTCCATTACAAAAGGGTTCTTACTTAAAAAATGACCCTCGTATATCGGAAGAACTTTGATGGCGTTGGAATCATTTGCATGAAAACGTCGTTTGGTGTCGGGGTTCTGCAGAAAATTTCTTGATTTCCCAAAAGCAGTAGATTTCTATGAATGGGAGCTTATAATAACGCAGATTCTATACTCCAGTTGTTCTTTAAATGGCGGACATGCAACCTCCTTTGTGAACAAACACGACGCTTCTTTTCACATTCGAAACGGAAAAGGAACCATGACTTGAGGTCGCTCCAAATTAAGTCTCGAAAACAAAAGACGGATTCCATGTTTTGGGTTAGGGGATTAAAAAAAACAAAAACAAAGGGAACGTATACCTCTCCTAGACACCCACTTCACGGATCAGGGCTTTTGTTCTTTCATTTTCTCGAAATTCGGAGGCACAAATAGCGAGCAGACATTTTATGGGATACCGTTGTTCAAGAATTTTTCTTTCGAGTTATTCAATTCATTTTAATCGCTGAGGTGCGAGATTTCCCTCTTGTGATGAGACAAACGTTCTGGCGACGTTTCAGCCATTTTGTGTCCTTTTTTGCCGGTGGCCATAATAGGGTCGGTTGCTGAACTAAATCAAAATTGAAAGCAAATTACTTTCGGTTTGAGGATTCTTGAGCTAAGACCTTGGTTGTATTTTGATGAAACAAAAAAGTGATAAACGTGAGAAAGCGCGGAGAAGAAAGGACAATCAACACTTCCGAGGTCATTAATAATGACCTCGGAAGTGTTTCTCACTAATTACTGGTCATTAATTAACCGTTAATTAATTAGACATAATGATATTATTATAGATCATTAATTAATGAGACATAATGAGGTCCAGTAATGACCATCAATGGTCATTAGTGGACTATTAATTCATGGTTATTCACATTAATTGATGGTCATTAATTTCTAAAAGGTCTATGCTGCTCTGAGAGACAATGGAAGCAGGTGAATATCAAAAGATGTACAATTTTGATTACCAATGTAACTGTGTTGACCTCTAATTTTCTGTGTAAAGAATTTTAAGGTTCTATGGTTTAGAATAGCCTGAAAGAAAAAAAAGGGATAAATAATTTAGGAATGTGGGATTTGAATTTACAATAAAAAATACATTTCATGCTTTATTTGTGTAGCTAAATATCGAAATTTTTCTAGCAATATTTAAGGGAAATTGGCCCGGGTAATATTACTTAGAACATTTTAACAATATTAATATAATATACCGTATTCCATATTAGATCACTAATCCTCATCATCATTGTATTCCATATTAGTCAATTAACTTACTTATTATCGTATTCCATATTTATTCGATAATCATCATCATTGTGTTCCATGTTAGTCTATTAAATTATCGTATTCCATATTAATTCCCTAATCATTATCATTGTATTCCATATTAGTTTATTAACTTACCTGTCATCATTAATCTACTAATTCACTAATCATGATCATCGTATTCCATATAAATTCTCTTATTTGAAATAAGTGAATCAATATAGAATACGCTTCATCTTGTTTCCAATAGCTCTTAATTTACTTGTTCTCATGGGCTTTTACAAAAACAAGAAAACTATTTTTAGCATAGTGTTTTGTTGGTCCAGCATACATAATATTTACACCTGATTAACAGAGAAGGTTTTTTTTTTTCTGCGGCCCCCTAAAATGCGATTAAATCGGAGCATATATACACACATACATACCTTTTTTTTATAGTCCTTTAAAGAGAATATATATATATACAGTCGGACCTCTATTTAACGAACCTCTATTTTGCGAACTTTTCCTTTGAACCAAGAACGTTTTGCGAATTTCTTCGTAAAATAACCTCCAAATAGCGAAGTGCATTCTCCATTTACGAACTTTTTCTTGTGATCCAATATTTGTTTCTCCATATTTCTCAAAATATTTCTGAACATTTCAAACTAATTCTTTCTTTTAACACATTTAACACATTAACTTTCTTTTAACACGTTCCGGCGCGGATTTCAGTTTGATGAAAATACGCCTGAAGGGGGTTTTGGTATATTGCAAAGACGCGAGACGTATTATGAGAGAAAACGCTTTTTGAAACAAAAAACTCAGACAAAATTAACAAACTTTATCAGTAATTAAATTTAAGGGCGCATGTGGTAATGCAAGCTTAAAATTACTTGGTATAATAAATGCGATAATGTCATTAAAATTCATTAATTTTAATATAATTTTTTTTTATTGAAAATACAATGTATTCCCGGACAATGTTTTGTTTTATTCTTGTTCCTTGAAGATTTCTGTTTGATGGGTAAGATATATAAAACAAATAGACATTAATTTACAAAATAAAGGTGTGATTAATTACTTTTATTAGTAATATTTAGTGTTTATGAATTTAAAATCTGTCTTGTGTAGTTTAAAGTATTTTAAAAGGTAAATCTCTATCTAACGAATTTTCCATATAACGAACTTTTTTTCGGGATTTAGCGACTTCGTTAAATAGAGGTCCGACTGCATATATATATATATATATATATATATATATATATATATATATATATATATATATATATATATATATATATATATATATATAAACCAAATTCTACTCATGCACTCACTGACTGATCACTGTATATCTCTGGAACCCTAAAGCCTAGGAAGTTGATATTTTGTTTCGGGTTTTGCTTATGTCCTTTGTGCTTACTACGATTTTTGAAAAAAACATGCAACCTTTAAAGGGATTAAATCCCTAATGAATGCTAGATCAGGGTTATTCAATGACATGGCGCAAACGCCTCTTAGTAATAACAACACTACTAAAGTTCATTTAATTGAAATGGTAAAATCAATTATATCAATGGTTTTAATCAACCCATTGATATAATTGATGTTGGCAATGCGTTTCGTTGCGAAGCACGGGTATTCAGCTAGTTTTAAATATAATCTATATATGTATATAAAACAGTATCTATATATTCACCGTATCTATATATACATTCCATAACTGACTGACTGACATACGACGCACAGACGAAATCGCTGGATAAAAAGAGCTGAAATTTTGGATGGCCATTCTTCTTATAGTGTAGGGGAGCACTGACAGATTTTTGAAAAATTCTTCTTATATTTTTTTAATTAAATTTTTAAGCTGTTTTTTTAACATTCTTTAAAGTTTGCATTTAAAATAATAATCCGAGGGTTATAAAATTTATATCACGAGAAAGATCTTAAAAATTCCTTTAAAATGAAATATCTTTCGAATCTTTACCTCCATTTTCTGATTTTTGGTGAATTTTTAAAGATTAATTTTTAGAATTCAATTTATTAAATGCTGATCACGTGGTTTCTTTTCTTTTAATTTTGCGTCACGTGCATAATAGCGAATTAGACAAAAAAAAATTCTTGCTAATGCGGTAGACGATTGGACATTATACAAAAAAATATTAACATACAGTAAAAGAAATGTTCCTCAAACTGTACTATATTATTTAATATTCTGTATTAGATTTAATTTGAATATTTTCTTCTACATTATTTTGTCTATAAAAATATCCATTACGATTTTTTTATAAATATATTTTTTTTTCTCATCAATTTCGTACATTGATCGTTGTATTAATTATATATATATATATATATTTACATATTCTTGGCATTACCTGCATACATTGACCGTTGTATTTAATTTGAATGTACTCCGTAGCGAAGCACGGGTATTCAGCTAGTCTGAAATATAAAAGTCTATTAATTTCAATCATAAACAAAAATTAAAATCCTTGGGCGTTTCTACTTTCCCAATCTCATTAAATTAAACATTCTTGCAGGTTGTTCTGCAATACAAGTTAAATCTAACTTTTTATATTCTTCCGAATTAGTGCCCAACTGAGGTTGTTGTTTTTTCTTTCTAAACCCACCAATTTCGAAGCTTTCACAAAGTTGACCGTAACGCTCTCAGCCAACCGACCGAACTTTTCAAGGAACCATCGAAGCTTTATTAATTTACCGTCGAATTTTTCCTTCCCCGGATCTTGGTTCATCCAGAAACCTCTTCTCTTAAGAATTTTGCCAGATTCCTTTACTCGAGGCACACCAGCATCATCCCCTCCTCTAAACGTTCGATCGATTTTTTTTTTACCCTTCGGAGAGATCCGGGTTTTCTTCAAGTGTTTATGGGGTGATTTAATTGGGGGGCCGAGAAAGGCGGGGGGGGGATGGAAACTGTGTCTGCTCGTCTTCTTCTTTTCGAACGTTGCGAAGCGATTTCTTCTGCTCTGATGCCACACAAATGACATCGCGGGGGAAGATCTGCAATTTTAGTGATCCAACTTGCTGTTCGGCTGAAGGATGCGAAACCTTATTTTGCACGTCCTGCGTGGGATGTTTCCGGCGATTTCGTGAAGTACGCAAGTCACCCCCGAAAGTCGCACAACGCGTGAAGTTGTCATCAGAATCTAATAAAATTTTTAGAGCTAATTTTTAGAGTTATTATTTTCAAATACGGTTTAATTGTCGATCGTCGTGACACTTCCCGTTTCACATCATTTGCAGTACCAACCTCATCGCCGCAGTTGGCGACCGTAACATGACTCTATCACGTCTTTACAAACCATTTTTATCATGTTTTTATTAACTCGCTTTCTTTTTTGTTTGTTTTTGTGTGTGTTTGTCCGGTACAAATTTCGCACTCGATTTTTAACTAACTTTCCGACTAGCTAGACATTTGAAACTTTTAGAATAGCTCGGAACACGATGACGATGCATTATTTTAATACTTTTAGCCATCTTTAAGCGGGATTGAATTCATTTTCAGTTAATTTTGTTTCGTAGACTGGTGCAGCCCTCTATCGGGCCGGGACGGGAACGAAAAGTTAAATGCAACTTAACTTCCAATTAACCTCATTTTCTTTCAAGTTGATGGGATAATTCATCAAAAAAAATTTTTAAAAAGTATTTATTAATACATAGAATTGTCAAGTTTATATGATTCAACAGAAAATTTAAAAACATGGTACATAAAAAGTTCTTTTTCTCCTGTAATTATTTCTCCATTAACTGTAAAGGCACCACCCGACTTACGAACATCCAGAGATGACACGATCAGACGGGGTCGCAACTCAGATTTTGTTCGGAGCGCATTATAACGACCTCATTATAACGAACTTCAAGGGACCAAAGTTTTTGTTCGCTTTATCCGGTGGTTCGCTGTATCCGCACCGTTAAGAAAAATGCTAGACTTAACAAAATATATAACTCATTAGTTGCTATGTGTATTCAATAATGATGTATTAAAAAATGATAAAATCTATTAAAAACTATCATTAATGAATTCAATCGACTAAAATCGATTACATTAAATTAGCACAATACTAATTAAATTACGCACAATAAGAAAACGGCGGGACCAAAATTTTCTCTCTTTATATCCGTGAGTTCGTTATATACCGGGTTAGTTATAACGGGGTTCGACTGTACATATTATCATCATGATCTTTTTACAGGTTTAACGTATCATTCGCTTTAATGGACAAACCTACAAAATACAATACTGTATGGTGTATTGCGTTTTAGGATGAAAAAACGCACAGTGTTCTATTGACTTTACAGTCTATCATCTTAAGTCGAACAGGTGTGAAGAGCACAGTCATTGTAAAATGACGTTCAATAACGACTTACGAACAGTTCAAGATACGAACGACCTTCTTGAACGTAACTCGCTCGCAAGTAGGGCAGTGTCTATATTTCAAGCAAAATATCACCATATATATATATTTTTAAGTCTCGTCACTTGACTCGGTTCAAAATTACGTGACTGGTCCTTTGGCCAAGTCAGACTCCGACCCTTGTGGTGCTAATTCAAAACAGGAGCCGCACCTTCGCCGCCCATAGGCTTCGTGAGTTAATCAAATGTTGCTGTCAGTTAAGTGGCATAAGCAACAACAACATATATTTAAGTTGCTAAACCGATTCTTTGGGCAGTCCGTGAGAAAAAACTACTGCATCTATTGACTTCATTTTGGTCTGAAACGAAAGATTTTAATCTAGAGATGTGTCAAATTTGGTTTTTGTAACCGCAATTTTTATTAATGAGCGATAACTTACAATTAAAAATTGATTTCTACGCATGCTCAGTGACAGGTTTAAATCTGGCTTTAGATACTCACTAAGCAATAGGCCGCATAAACACATTCATTTGTTTCTGCGCAAGCTCAGTGACATGTCTATATCTGGCTTTATATACTTACTAATCACGAGGCAACATGAAACACGTTAATTTGTTTATTCCGAGGAATCCCTCTGGTTCTCTGTCTGCCATTCTTAATTTCAGTTATGTTTGGGAGATATTGAATTCAACCTGAAAATTGTTTCTTTCGTGCTGTTGGGCAACACTGTTTCTTTTTATTGGGTTCAATAGTAATTTTTTAAACTGTCTTTCTCTTTTCTTAATATTATAATTTTCAACATAGTTGAATAGAATTTGTGTATTAGTACATTTATTTACTATCCAGCTGTCATTTTTTATGGGTACCAACTAGTACCATCTTAGGTATCTAGTACCATCTTAGGTATCTAGTACCATCTTAGGTACTAGTACCTTAGGTCAACTAGTTCCATCTTAGGTACCATCTTAGGTATAAAGCAGAAACGGGAAATTGATCGTGTGTGTATGTGTGTGTGAGTCACAAAAACTCAAGAACCGTGAGCCCTACCTTGATGAAATTTAGACGGTTTAATGTGCTTGGAAAATCAGAATGAACGTGACTATTTTCAGCCCGTTACCACGTTCCATTCTTGAATTATGTTAGAACAAGTTTGCGCGGTATCAACGGATACTTTTGTTCAAAGCCATTGTAGCATTTCATTGTTGCCAATTAAATTGTAACATTTGCGTAAAAATAAATAGACATGAATTAAAAACGTTATTTATTCATACATTGACAGATTTATTCATATAGAAAAAATATATATACACATATTTCATGCTCGGAATTCTTTCTCAAAACTAAATCGTCTGCTGCGTTTCAATGCCACTTTCAGACTTTCTCAATTAGATTATACACGTATTTCATGATTGTAATTCTTTCTCAAAACTAAATCGTCTGCTATGGATTGAGAACACATTCATTGAAAATGAACGATTTTCAATCTTTATATTTTCGTTTTTAAAAAGAAACTAGTTGGTACCCGTCAAAACATGACGGGTAGATAATAAATAAATGTACTAATACACAAATTATACTCATCATTGCCAAATGTTGAAAATCATAACAATGCGCTAGTTTGACTTATGAGCTATTCTTCAATAAAAGTCATAAACAAAACTTATTCTGTTTTGTTTCCTGATCCTTTGTAACGTTGTGGGCTGCCTGATCTGTATGGATTAATTTCCGGAATAAAGCCATATGCAAGACACACACGTAACACAAATAGTGCGCAGAAAAAAATTAATGTGTTTAAGTGGCCGCGTGCTTAGTGAGTATCTAAAGCAAGATTTTAAAATGTTACTGAGCATGCGCAGAAAGCAATTTTTTTAAAATTGTAAATGATCGCTCATTAAGCAGCGCGAAATAAACAATTTCCATCAGGTTTAATCTTATATTTCACAAACATAATTATCACAAAAATATAAATGGCAGAGAGAGAGAGAAAGAGACTCCTCGGAATAAACGTGTTTTTCCATTAAAACATGTCACTGAGCATGCGCAGAAACATTGAGTTTCTAAAGCCAGATTTAAACATGCCGCTGAGCACGCGCAGAAATCAGTTTTAAATTGTAAATTGTCGCTAATTAATAGAAACTGCGGTTACAGAAACCAAATTTGACAAATCTACAGAATGCAATCTTTCGTTTCAGACCAAAATGAAGTAAATGGATGCAGTAGTTTACTCTCCCGGACTGCCCAAAATGTCGGCTTAGCAACTTAAATATAGAGATATTCCGACGTTGCCACGTATATGAACTACATGTTTATGTAGTATATACGTTTATATACCACGTATATGTTTTTCGCATTGTCAGCTACGTGCGGGAGTGTTTAGAGCAAGGAATCAATCAGAATTATACATTGTCGCAGATGATAAAAAGAAAAAAAAATGTTGTGTACTGGCAAGTACTAAAATAACAACAAATTAGTTAATAAATGAACTTTTTACTACTGAAAGAATTCCGGCTGATAGATCGCGCTACAGATGGCTTTGAGTAGAGTCCGTTTAATAAAAATCACCCTGCAAATTGAGTTGAATAGAGAGTGGCGTAATTGTTCTAAAAATTTATAAAAAAATTCCCTCTATTTAAAAATGTTACGAAATTTTTAACAAAATTATATTTGTTTCCCTGATTTTTTATCCCATTTGAACTAAAAGTATATGTATTTCAATACATATACTTTTAGTTCATACATATACTTTTCAGTGCTGTACATTTTTGAAAAAAAAAGATACCTTTAGCTACTGCCTATTTCGCAGGTTTTATGTTATTGATCGTTAGTCAAGCTATGATAAAGAAACAAATTTCTCAGTCGAAAAAAAATTCAGATTTATCGAAGGAAGAACCAATAAATCAATAAGTGAAAACATCTTGTGTTGTTTCTTGAAAAAAAAAATATAAAGAAAGAATGAAGAATACGCGATGAATGAATTTTAAAAAATTCAGTTCTTTTACGTCGTCAGGTCAGTTCATTTGGTAGATTTGGTCTCGGGAGCAGAAGATGACTTCAACTCCTAGATTGAAAAAGTATATTAAAGAGTTAGATAAAGAAGCTCGTGAGCTTCCAATTTTTTTCAGCTATAATAGCAACTTTATAAAAGTCATTCTATTTTTTTTTTCTACCAGATTTGTCTGATATGCCTCTAAAAGATTATCTGCATCTTTTCTTCTATACGGACTTGGGATCGAGGGTATGTGTTAGGTTTGATTTTTATTATGTATATATGTAAAACAGTTCAGTAACTGACTGACTCGCTGACTGACTGACATACAACGCACAGACCAAACCGCTGGACCTTAACGGCTGACATTTTGCATGGCGATTCTTCTTTCAGTGTAGGGGTGCACTAAGAAAGAATTTTGAAAAATTCTTCGTAGATTTTTTTAAATTAAATTTTTAAGCTGTTTCAGTAACTTTTTTTAAGTTTGCATTTAAAATAATAATTTGAGGGTTATAAAATTTAAATTACGAGAAAGATCCTAAAAATTCCATTAAAATGAGATCTTTTTCGAATCTTTACCTCCATTTTCTGATTTTTGGTAAATTTTTAAAGATTCATTTTCAGAATTTAATTTATTAAATGCTGATCACGTCCTTTCTTTTTCTGGTACTTTAAATAAATTTATCGCCACGTGCATAACAACTAAATAGACAAAAAAAAAATTTTCTTGATAATGCGGCAGACGATTGGACATTATCCAAAAAAATATTAAAATACAATAAAAGATATTATGTTCCTCAAACTGTACTATATTTACTGTACTATATTCTTTAGTATGTCCTATTACATTTAATTTGAATATTTTCTTCTACATTATTTTGTCTATAAAAATATCCCTTACGATTTTTTTATAAATATATTTTTTGTTTTTTTTTACATTAATTTTATGCATTGATCGTCGTATTGATTATATATATATATATATATATATTTGGCATTAACTGCATACATTGACCTTTGTATTTAATTTGAATGTACTCCGTAGCGAAGTGCGGGTTTTCAGCTAGTTCTGTCATAATCATACGGAAGGAATGAATTCCAGTAAGTGATTTGCCTGCGGATCGAGTAGTCTTTGTATGCAGCGTTCGTAACAATATAAGCAATTCCTTTTCGAACAGTGATTGAAAAAATAGCTGTATATACATTTTTGAGGGTTGAAAATAGTTAAAGAAGTAAGCTTCTCTGGACATTTCCCCGTTTGTGGTGACTACCCCAAATATTTGTCGTTGCTTTGTTCCTGTAATAACTCATGCAACGTTTTAATGCTTAATTGTGTCTAAATTTGTGCTAATATTTCCATTGCGGTCATAAGTCTAAGGTATGGAATAGTAGATGATCACCTCATGTCCATGCCATGGGATAAGGTCAGGACTTCGTGAAGGCCGGTTTAAACACCGAAAAAAATTCCTTTTTGGATTACTCCTCCACAATCTGAGTCCGATGAATATTGGCATTTGTAAATCTTGTATCTGTTATTTTCTGCTAACCATAGTTTTTGTGCATGTCCAAGTTGTGTTGAACTTGATTTGATTATTAAATGTAAATAAATCAAACTCTCTTATCTTTTTGTTATCTGTCTTTTATCTTTCAGTATAATATGTATTCTTCATCATGTCGTTTTTACATATTTTAACGTCATCCCGGGGATTTATATACAAGTTTCTCACTTTTCCTTCACGTGCCTGCTTTCGATTCAAACATTATTGCTCATTTGTTCTACATCATCGATGGGATTCTTATCAATGATGCTTTTTCAGCTATCTATCCTGCAACCATTCCAGAGTTTATTTATCTTTGAATGCATCCCATACAACAAATCAAAGTATCTTATGTCGTATTTATAAGTCTATAGTATGGTCGTTTTCATTTGGCTTCCATTGCGTATTGTAAACCGCCCGTGTAACTCCAATGTTGTGGTATTCAGTCGACTGTCATATGTCTGTTACTTGCTTCTTGTTGTATTCTTTTGATCTTTCTATCCTTTGTATTTTCCGTACTTATTACTTACTGCTTATCATTTTCTTTTGTAAGCCTCCGTTCCATGTTTATTGTTCACTGCTTATCATTTCCTTTTTCTATTATCTTCGCTTTATTTTTTCATCTTGCGTTTCTCGTTTGCTTCTTATCAAATCGCATTTATCTACTTCGTTTTTAGAATTTATTAATCATTTCCTTTTTTTTTGTATTATCTGTTCACCGTTTACTGCACACTACTCATAATTTCCTACTTTATTATCTCCATTTCATCTTTTCATCCTGCGCCCCTCATTTGCTCCTTATCATATCCTTTTTGTCTATTTTGTGTTTATTAATTAATAATTTTCTTTTTTGATTTATCTATTCAGTGTTTATTGCATACTACCGGCCATTTCCTCTTTTATTATCTTCGTTTATTTTTTTTCATTCTGTGCTTCTCGTTTGCTTCTTATCATATCTTTTTCTTTTTTGTCTATTTCATGTTTATAATTTACTAATCATTTCCTTTTTTGATTTATCTAATGTTTTTTTATTTACTACTTACCATTTCGTATTTTATTATCTTCATTTTATTTGTTCATCCTGTACTTCTCATTTGCTTCTTATCATATTTTTTTGTCTATTTTGTGTTTATAAATTACTAATCATTTTCTTTTTCGATTTCATCCAGTGTTTACTAGTCATCATTTTCTATTTTATTATCTCCGTTTAATTTTTTCTTCTTGCGTTTCTCGTTGGTTCTTATATCCTTTTTATCTATTTCGTGTTTATCATTTACTAATCATTTCCTTTTTTATCTGTTTTTTATTTACTACTCACCATTTTCTATTTTATTATATTCATTTAATTTTTTCATCCTGTTCTTCTCATTGCTTCTTATCATATCCTTTTTGTCTATTTTGTGTTTATTAATTACTAATCATTTTCTTTTTTGATTTCATTCAGTGTTTACCACTCATCATTTCCTATTTTATTATCTCTGTTTAATTTTTTCATCCTGATTTTCTCGTTTGCTTCTTATATCCTCTTTGTCTATTTTGTGCTTATAATTTACTAATCATTTCCTTTTTTTAATTTATCTATTTTTTTTATTTTTCTCACCATTTCCTATTTTATTATCTTCATTTAATTTTTTCATAAGGTGCTTCCAATTTGCTTCTTATCATGCTTCTCATCTTTGTCTATTTTGTGTTTATAATTTACTAATCATTTCTTTTTTTGATTTATCTATCTAACCTTTTATATTTAGTACTCTTCATTACCTTTTTATTTATCTAACCTATGCTTATAGATATCTGCTAATAATTTCCTTTACACTTAACAACCTTTATACTATTTTGTAATTTATTTACTACTTATAGCTATCTGTCTATCAATTGAACAAAATGATAAATAAAAAAAATTCTTTTTTTCCTCGGATATAGTGAGATTACTGCCTAGATGATTAACATATTTTTCTATGTGTCTACCATGTGTCTAAATTATTTATTGATTATTATCCATCCTTTTTTTTAACTACATTTTAATTGCTTTGAATTTGTCTCTCCTGCGTTTGTTATTTACTTACCATTCCCTTCCTACATTTCTTTCCTGTGTTTATCAGTGCCTATGTGCGTTTGCATTTTCTTCTCTCTGGCCAGGAGATGGCCAAATAGCTAGGGCTCTGATATATTTCAGACCCAGTGTGTTCTAATCCCACTGTTGGCATGGATGTGTGTAGCTATTAATCGGCTTTAAGCTGTAGGTACCGATCTAATTAGCCAATATGTAGCGAAAATTTCGCCGTGGTGCTTTCAATTACCAACCTTTTTCTTTGTATGTATCAATTTTTACCATGCTTTTATTAACTTGCTTTCTTGTATGTTTGTGTATGTGTTTGTCCCTTACAAATCTTGCAATCGATTTTTAACTAACTTCCCGACTAGCTAGACATTTGAAACTTTTAGAATAGCTCGGAACACGATGACAATGCATTATTTTAATACTTTTAGCCATCTTTAAGCAGATTTGAATACATTTTCAGTTAATTTTGTTTTGTAGACTGGTGCAGCCATCTATCGGGCCGGGACGGGAACGAAAAGTTAAACGCAAGTTAACTTCCAATTAACTTCATTTTCTTTCAAGTGGATGGGATAATTCATCAAAAAAATTTTTAAAAAGTATTTATTAATACATAGAATTGTCAAGTTTATATGATTCAACAGAAAATTCAAAAACATGGTATATAAAAAGTTATTTTTATCTTGTAATTATTACTTATCATACACTTTTTACTTCCCCTTGTGTTTATTATTCACTACTATTCTTCTATTTATTATTATCAATTCTCATGTTCCCCATTGAAGGAAATAAATCGTGCTATGTTCCCCGTTCATCGTTCTGTCTGAAGCCCTGTTCGCATTACCTCCGAAGCATCAGCGATAAAAATTTTAGCCTGTCATAGAGCTCGATTCCTTGACTACGTGATATGTCAAACCAAACACAGGTCGACACAATCAGATGAAGCTTCGGTAGCACTGTTAATGAGGCCTTAGTATATTCTCTGTCTTCTGATTCCTGTCACAGTGCTACTGCAGTTTTTGCTGTTCTTGTCTGTTGTTATTTTCATTTACCTGTTTACGACTCGAAATTTTACTTACGAGTCGTATGAAACGAATCAAAGTAACTTATTTACTTATCGTCGTCCATGTTGTTTGCCAATGCAGGCATTTGTCGATGAAGACATTTACACTTTATCCACCAGCATTGTTGGTTGCTCTCTATGGAGCATCTTATACATAAACTAACACAGTATATATATATATATATATATATATATATATATATATATATATATATATATGTGTGTGTGTGTGTGTGTGTGTGTGTGTGTGTGTGTGTGTGTGTAAGTAAGTAAGTAAGAAATAGATCCAGTAATTATTATTTTTAATGACTCGTCCCTCACTTTTAGTACGACCCCCGACGAATCAGAGTCAGGAGTTTGTAGGGGAACCGGTTTCTCGCCGAATGACCAGCTGGACACGTTTTGCTGTCCTGGGTTGGTAACGGCTAAGGAGAAGAGTGATTTCAGATTTGCTCTGTACTACTAGAAACTTGGTGTGTATTGGTGACACGTGCTGTCTCTAAACCAGCATGGTTATGTTGCAGCTAATGGAATGAATAAATTTGTTAAATGAAACGATTTCTGTCATTCGTCCGAATCATGACATATATATATATATATATGTGTGTGTGTGTATGTATATATAAATATATGTGTATATATATATATATATATATGTATATATATACAGTGGAACCTCTATCTATCGTTTATCAAGGAACTTACTGAACTGAACGAGTAATACGGGAAAACGATACATTCGGGAACATAACAAAGCTATATGATCGTCAAGACTGGAGGAAATAAACGACACATACGGGAAAACGATGATTCGGAGAACGATCGATCGAGATTTCACTGTGTGTGTGTGTGTGTGTGTGTAGGACAGTGGAATCTCGATGTATCATTTTCCCAGGAACTGACCGAATTGAACGATAAATGCAGGAAAACGATAGATGCGGGAGCATAACAAATCAATATGGTCGTCAGGACTGGGCGAAATAAGCGACACATACAGGAAAACTATGATTCGGAGAACGATCGATCGACATTCCACTGCATATATATATATATATATATATATATATATATATATAGAGCAGTAACCTGTGGTCATAATACTTATGCTACAAAAGCAAGTAAATTATTATTAAAATACCTTAAATTAATCTATAAAAATATAACATCTGGTGTTTGTGGTATAATTGATAATAGCTATAGTCTAATTAGAAAACTACAAACATTAGATAACTGTAAATATATTGTAACTTATGATTTTAAAGATCTATTTAATAATATTGATATAATTGATTTAAATAGAATAATCATAATGTTAGTACAAAATAATAATCAATACTTAAACAACGAAATTAAACTAACTCGTTTCAATAGGCTCCTAGAATTAGTAACTAAACATAATTACATAGTTCATAATAATAGTATATACTTACAGTCCAAAGGTGTACCACAAGGTGGTAATGCTTCAAGTATGCTAGCTAATTTATACTTATATTATTTTGAAATTAATAATATAGAAAATAGCAATTACAATATATTTAGATATATAGATGATATAATAGTAATAAATAAAAGTAATAACCCTATAGACTTAAATTTTTACCCTCCTAATTTGGAACTAATTAAAAGTAGCCATGATAATATTAATGTAAACTTTCTAGATATTAATATTAAATTAAGTACTAACAATAAATTTACTTATGACTTATACGACAAAAGATCTGACTATAATTTTAATATTGTTAAATTTCAAAATTATCTAACCTGTTTACATAAATCTGTTTTTAATAACATTATTGTAAATCAGTTAGTTCGTATAAATAGGCTATGTTCTAAAGACAATAGGATTAAGCATATTATAGACTTGAAAGCTGTGCTAACTCGTAATAATTACCCAGTTAGTCTATCCAAAAACATAATTGGTTGTTTTTGTTTTAATGAATAGTTTGTTCTGTTGCATTAATAAGTTAAACATAACAATAGGTTAAAATAAAAATAATAACTACTAAAACAAAATTAAAAACATAAGGAAAATAAAAGAATAATTAACTCATAGTAGTAACAATAAATAAAAACTAAATAAATAAAGGAATAATAGTCTTAAAATATGGTAACCTAAGTAAGTCTGTAACTGAGTATCCACTACCTCAATGGTTGTAATTTATATGACGTCAGTCATCTTGCGGTTACAAGATCTTAACTTCCACTCTGACTAGCGCCAGGCTTGGTGTTCTTTGGTTAAGTACTTTTATTCAAACTTTATTAATATATTATTCAATTCTTCTGATTAATAATGGGTTGTACGGTGTCTGAGTGTGTTTATTTAATAGATCATACTCATCAGAAACAATCCATTGGTTTTTAGACAGTATTGACACCGCTGATGAAGAAATGCTGTCAAAAACCTTATTCATACTTTTCTTTACATGTTGGATGTTCCTGGCTTCATGTAGCTTTAGAGCTATTACTGGTTTTCTCTTTCATCTTATTCTTATTTTTATATATATATATATATATATATATATATTATTTTTATATATATATATATATATATTATATATATATATATATATATATATATATATATATATATATATATATATATATATATATATATATATAGTGAAACTGTGTGGTGACCAGTCATGGTTCCGATAATAATTGGCCGTTTTGAGGTGTTACCAGGGAAAAGGAGGTAAAATAAAACTTTCTCTATGGAGTATATTGAATTGGCTCTGAACAAAATAAGGCTCTTTAACCTGATGTCCGCCAAATAGGGGTGGCCAGTTACAGAAATTTCGATTTACGGTGTCTTGTATTTGTTGTCGTATAGGTGACTCAATTTATTTTTTATTTTTTTTATTTTTTTTGCCTCCGTCTTAGTGTCTGTGTCTCAAAGTCACCCGTGTGTCCCAAACGCCCCCATTATTCCGGGACCGGGGGAAACCTCCGCAATTTGTATACCGTCCCCGGCTAAAAGGGCCCAGACCCCCGGAGTTGATTCGATAAGACTGTCTTCGTCCGTCGCAAGGCAAAAGTGGAGGCACACACTCGGGGAAGGGAAAGAAGAAGAAAAAACCGAGAGAGAGAGAGAGAGATAGAGAGAAGGCCAAGATGGAGCGAGTGCGGCGCGAGGTGCTGAAAGCGGGGAGTTGCAATCCAATTTAAGCTCCTTAGCAGCGCAGAGTTGCTCTCTCCGGCGAAAAAGGCGAGCGTGTTCGAGTCCTTGTTTTCGGGGGGTTCGTTCCTTATTTATTTATTTTTTTTATTTTTTTTTCCGAACACAAATGGATTACATGGGAGGTGAAGGAAGGAAGCAGTTACTTTGGCGCGTTCTTAATAGAGACGCCAAGAGAGAGAGCGCCGGGGTTGGGAGGCAAAATTTGTCGTTCCGTATCTGGCGTGTGCAAAGCCGGTTGTTCGAAGAATGATTCTTTATTTATTTATTTATTTATTTTTTCACCGTGGAAAATATTAAGAAACTTTGTGTTGGTGTTTATTTCGTCCGGGAAAAAAAATTCT
The DNA here is from genome assembly GCA_907164885.2 of Dolomedes plantarius. Classification (NCBI taxonomy): domain Eukaryota; kingdom Metazoa; phylum Arthropoda; class Arachnida; order Araneae; family Dolomedidae; genus Dolomedes; species Dolomedes plantarius. Next base: position 14,754,236 of record OU015490.1, read on the forward strand.
GTTGACAGAAATTAAAATAAACCCCCCTTACTGCGAACGCTTGAGCTCGGGGAAGTTGATGAATTCCCCGTGGATTAGAAGAACGAGCTCATTCTGGAAAAATTTTCACTTGCAGAACAGGAGAAGATTTATTTTTGTCCGTTAAAAAGATCTAATTCCTAATTTCGATTCCCCCCCCCTCCCTTTATCTGTGCATTCCTGTGTCTAGAATTTCTCTAATGGGGAATACCTGCCGTCGTACAGTGGTTTTGATTTAACTGTCTTGAATAGTTCTTGACCCATAATCAACTTTCGCCTTTCTTTCTCTTATCTAGTTAACTCCAATACAAACTCAATTGCTTTTCAGTTAAATGGCAACCTACAGATGGAGTCAGGATTACATATTTTATCTTTTTATCAAAATTTTGCTATTTTTTTTAGCTCTAAAAGAGAAAAAAATGGTCTCAACTCTGTGTTGCCAGATCCAGAACAGAAGATCAGAAATAATAGATCACAGTGTCAGTTATATATATATATATATATATATATATATATATATATATATATATACTAGCGGCCCGTTCCGACTTTGTCCGGGTTGAACAAAATATTATTCCAATAAATTTCCAGTTGATAGCCAATAAATTGCAAATCTTTTTTACCTTAAAAATAACATTAATAATACCTTAAATTAATATTACGTTAGTTAATAATTAAAGTTAATTTTTTAAAAGAAAAAGGCGTGCCGGAGAACGGGTAGATTCGAACCGCTAAAGTCAGAACAGAAACCCACCGCGATAGCACCACGTTAAGGATCGTTGAAGACTTCGGCACAAAAAGCGGTAGAGGACAGTAGCGGTAACAATTGAGATTGTTAGGATTAAGCCCCTAACTTTATTTCTACTGATCAGATATACATAATATATAGCCTATGTCCATCTGGAATAATGTACCTTTCAAACAGTGAAAGAATTTTTCAAATAGGTGCAGTGGTTCTGGAGATTACCCTCCACGTACAAAATCGCTCTCTCTTTATATATAAGTATATATATATATTGAGTGTGTTTATTGTATAGATCATACTCATCGGAAACAATCCATTGGTTTTTAGACAGCATTGACACCGCTGATGAAGAAATGCTGTCTAAAACCTCTTTCATACTTTTCTTTTCATGTTATTTGTTCCTGGCTGCAAGTAGCTTTAGAGCTATTACTAGTTTTCTCTAATATCTTATTTAAATATATATATATATATATATATATATATATATATGGAAACTTCTGTATCCGGTCACCCCTAAAATCGGCCACTTTTTTTTTCGGAATCATGACTGGTTGCCACAGAGAAGTTTCACTGTGTATACAATTAAAAAAAGGAAAATACAGGATCTATATTGTATAGTAAAAAACACTTCCGTAACTGACTGACATACAATACACAGACTAAACCGCTGAAATTAAAGGGCTGAAATTTTGCATAATGATGATTCTTATGATGTTGGGGTGCACTAACAAAGATTTTTGAAAAATTCTTCTTACATTTTTTAGAATTAAATTTTTAAGCTGTTTCAGTAACTTTTTTTAAGTTTGCATTTAAAATAATAATTTGAGGGTTATAAAAGTTATATCACGAGAAAGATCCAAAAAATTCTTTTAAAATGAAATCTTTTTCGAACCTTTACCTCCCTTTTCTGATTTTTGGTGAATTTTTAAAGATTTATTTTTAGAATTTAATTTATTAAATGGTGATCACGTGATTTCTTTTTCTGGTACTTTCAATAAATTTATCATCACGTGCATAACAACCAAATAGACAATTTTTTTTCCTTGCTAATGCGGCAGACGATTGGACATTATCCAAAAAAATATTAAAATACAGTTAAAGATACATACCTCAAACTGTACTATATTAACTGTACTATGTTCTTCAGTATGTTTTATTAGATTTAATTTGATTATTTTCTTCTACATTATTTTGTTTATAAAAATATCCCTTACGATTTTTTATTAATATATTTTTTTACATCAATTGTATGCATTGATCGCCGTATTTATTATAAATATATATCTATATAAATATTTATTTTTTTGGCATTAATTGCATACATTGACCGTTGTATTTAATTTGAATGTACTCCGTAGCGAAGTGCGGGTTTTCAGCTAGTACTGTATAAAACAGTTCCGTAACTGACTGACTGAGAGATAACGCACAGACTAAACCGCTGGACTTTAAAGAGCTGAAATTTTGCATGGCGATTCTTCTTATAGTGTAGGGGTGCACTAAGAGAGATTTTTGAAAAATTCTTCTTAGATTTTTTAAAATTAAATTTTTGAGCTGTTTTTGAAAAATTCTTTAAAGTTTGCATTGAAAATAATAATCGGAGGGTTATAAAATTTATATCACCACAAAAGATCCTAAAAATTCCTTTAAAATGAAATCTTTTTCGAATCTTTTCCTCCCTTTTCTGATTTTTGGTGAATTTTTAAATATTAATTTTTAGAATTTAATTTATTAAATGCTGATCACGTAGTTTCTTTTTGTGATACTTTAAACTAATTTATCGTCACGTTCATACCAACGAAATAGACAAAAAACAATTTTTTTTCTTGCTAAAGCGGCAGACGATTGAACATTATCCAAAAATTTATTAAAATACAGTGAAAGAAATGTTCCTCAAACTGTAGTATATTCTTTAGTATGTTTTATTAGATTTAATTTGAATATTTTCTACATTATTTTGTGTATAAAAATATCCGGTACGATTTTTTATAAACGTATTATGTTTTCATCCGTTACGATTTTTTAAATTTTTTTATATCAATTGCATACATTGATCGTTGTATTTATTATATATATATATATATATATATATATATATATATATATATATATATATATATATATATGGAATTAATTGCATACATTGACCGTTGTATTTAATTTGAATGTACTCCGAAGTACGGGTTTTCATCTAGTATAATCATAAAGAGAAGTTTAAATAGAAAATTATTCTTAGAAGAAAAATCTTGGAAAAACTTCGCTAAAACATTTTGGATAAAACTTTGGTAAAATATTTTGGATAAAACTTTCGCAAAAACATTAGTAAAACTTTTTGGGGAAAAAGTATTTTAGATGAACAATATTTTATATGATTCCTGATAATTAATTTAGAGGTACCGGCAATAGAGAAAATCATATCAGGGAATTCACTTAAAATTGCAATTCGACTATTTTACGTCAATGATTCGAAAAAAAAAAATGTTAGCCATTCTATTGCTCTGTAGGTTTAAAACATTTATATTGCAGCCTGTACTATATATTGAGGTAAATACCAAATTACTACACATCATTGGCCCAAATGCAAATTTTCGTTACATGGTTGGGGAATGTTTGCCAGAGACTTCTAGTAATAAATATGGGCTAACTGCAAAATGTTTATGCTGGGCCAATAATTGCAAAATGTTTATGCTGGGCCAATAATTACAAAATGTTTATGCTGGGCCAATAATTGCAAAATGTTTATGCTGGGCCAATAATTACAAAATGTTGTTATCCCAGCTTCAAATGAGATTTGAGATGTTCTCAAAACGGTTAGGCCAACTAACAGCCAACCGTTGGGCGAGCGGGAGTGCCAACCATTGTTTTATCGTAAAACGGCCAAACCCAACAGTTGCCCAACTATGATGAATACGGTTCTCCAACCATTTCCCAACGATTTTGTGTTGCGTGGGTAAAGGAAGAAATTTCGATCATTTTGTGAATCTGTTATTCTAGAATGAACAGGGAAATTTTTTTTTCAAATAGAACTTTAAGAGGATTCTCAGTTCCGAATAAATCTTTATCCGTAACTCAAAAAAGATAACAATAAAAATAAAGTCTAACTTTTCTCAAAAATTGACGTCCAACTAAAGGAACCCATTTCCTTTTTTTTTCCGGCTAAAAAAAGGAGATATAGAACTTTATAGAAAATTGATTTTAGCTGTTGGATGACAGAAGTAAGTAAAAGTATGACAAAATACAGAAATATAAATAAAAAGGAAAATATGTCAGTTAATAGTTCAGTTATACGTAGTAGTTAATTATAGTATATTATAATATATAAATAGTTAGATAATTAATTAGAGATTATACTTTTTGGGATTAAAATAACTTATTCAATGATTTCTGATAATTATTTCAGAGAAAATTTTATCAGGAAATTTGTGTAGAGAAAGTCATTCGGAAAAATTTACAAAATTCGATAAAATTATTGGACTAGTCCAATAATAATTTTACCCATTAATAACACAGGTCTTCATTAAAAAAAAATTTAAGAGCTGTTTTGGTTATTCGAAATATTCTTTATATTTTTCAGTACGCTGAACCTGTAAATGACCTCCGTTTTGTTATAAGACATCACGTTTTCTGACAATTTAGGTACCTATGTTAAATAAGGCAATACTTCAAAATAAATGAAAATAGACTTAGAAAATTCATTTTTAACTACACATTTTACATGAAAATCTTTTTAGAACTGAAATGAGCTCACCAAAACATAATAAAATCGTTTCTTCTTCCCTGTGAGACTCCTCTTGGTACATTTACTCTTGTGGGTAGCATCTAGAATGTCTCTCTGATGCATCCACCAGTACTCTGTCGTCATTGTAATGCTCCATTTTCCCCGATATCTTATTTCCATCTCTTTAATGTCCTGGTAGAATCGTTCACCTTGTTCTTCACTCACAGCTTCCAAATTTTCAGGACAGTAGTCAATGTGCGATTGGAGGAAATGCACTTTCAAACTCAGCAGGCAACCTAAAGCTTTAAATGCTTTCAGCATTTGTCCGACGAACTTTTTGTAGTCAGGATCTTTCTTATTGCCTAAAATTTTCTCTACGACATCTCTAAATGCAATCCACCCTTCTTATTGAGAATCCGCCATGGTATTGGCAAACTCTTGATCACCTATAAGCCTTCTAATGTGTGGTCCAACGAGCACACCCTCCTTCAATTTTGCCTCCGGGATGCCTGGAAACTTGATGACCAAATATTTGAAGAATTCTCCATCTCTTTGAAGTGATTTCACGAATTACTTCATCAACCCCAATTTAATATGGAGAGATAGTAGAAGAACTTTATGTGGAGGTACCAGAGTTTCTCGGAGGACATTGTTTTGACCGACTGTGAGCACCTTCGGCTGCTAACTCTTCTTGGTCGAGTGATTTTGTCGGTCTCGACTGTCCCATAGACAAAGAAAACGAGGCTATTTGGTATATCCAGCTTGTTGGACTAGCAGCATGCACAAGACCTTTAAATTCCCATACACTTGCCAACCATGGTCTTCATATTTAAGTTTATGAAGAACCAATTCCAAGTTCTCGCAGGTTTCCTTCAAGTGTACGGAATGACCTACAGGGATGGAAGCGTAAAAACCGCAGTTGTGGAGCAAAACTGCTTTAAGACTTCTGTTTGAGGAATCTATGAAAAGACGCCATTGCGTTGAATCGTACTGGATTTTGAATTGACCCATCAAACCTTCGACGTCGATGCAATAAACCAACTTGTCTTCTTGGGCAAAGTAAGGAACTAACTCCTTTTCGCGATGTCTGAACCATGAAAAAGACACTCCTGGCAAAAATAAATTCCTGCTTTTGAGCCTTGAACCGAGTAACTCAGCGCATCTTTGGGAAGATTCAAGTCTCTTACCAAATCATTCACCGCCTCCTGGAAAAAAAATATCAAATTCGATACAGTGTGAAGTGAAGGGTTAAAACTGCCCTTAGCGCTTGTGCGGGGATTTGAACCGGGGACCTCTCGCTCCGCAGTCCGATGCGATAACCATTCAGCCACGGTGTCCATTGAGAGAAAGGTGTTCTGGAGGGGGCATAACGCTTTTTCGTTACGTGACGATTCCTGCCAGTTCACTCTACTGTAAGCCGCGTAAAAGAACTTTGTTCCAAAAAATTTGGTCTTGCATCATCTTTAAAGTCAGAACTTGATTCGTCATCTGGTTCAGGTATGACTTCACCTCCATCGGAGCTAGGTATCTCTACCAAGGTAACCGGGGACTTGGGTATTGGTATATCTGTGCCATGGGGGATGGGACGAATTGCTGAGTAGAGATTGGGGTATGAAATGGAATGCCTCCATTCGGAATTATACCCTTTCACGTCGCATGAACAAAAGTAACAGTCTTCACTGTGGTTCTTTTGCTCTCGCCATACCATAGGAATCCCATAACGGAAAGATTTTTCTTACCCTTGAACTAATTTCGGAGGTCCTCGACACACCGTTTACACACTTTATGAGGCACCCCAACTTTATCTTGATCTCCAAGTTTTAGTCCGAAGTATACTTTTTTCACAAAGTCTGTGATATTCAGCTGTTGCTTCAACACTGTATATTCACCACAAATGAAGCAGAAATTGTCACTTCCGCGGAGCCATGTCGCTAACATGGGAAACACGATTTAAGAATGTGCTAACACGAAGTGAGATGAAAAAGCGTGAACAGGAGAGAACAAGTAAAAAATGGAATCAAGACCGTGCGTATCAGAGGCTGAGCGGTCAGCTTGCAACTTGTTGATTCTGGTTTCCATTAGCTCACTCTGGAAGTTCTTTTCTTTGAAAGTTATGTTTTTTTTTTTTTTTTTTTTTGGCATTGTATATCTTAAATGCCCTTATGTGAATTAATAGTAACTAGTTTGTACCCGTCAAAACATGACTGCTAGATAGAAAATAAATTTACTAATACACAAATTATACTCAACATATCATTACCAAATGTTGAAAATCAATGCGAAGAAACAAATTAATGTGTTTAAGCGGCCTCTTGCTTAGTGAGTACCTAAAGCCAGATTTAAAAATGTCACTGAGCATGCGCAGAAAGCACTTTATTTTTTAATTGTAAATTATCGCTAATTAAGCTGCGCGAAATAAACAATTTCCATGAGATTTAATCTTATATTTCACAAACATAATTATCATAAAAATAAAAACGGCAGAGATCTAGAGAGACTCCAACGAATAAACGTATTTATCATTAAAACATGTCACTGAGCATGCGCAGAAACAGTGAGTTTCTAAAGCCAGATTTAAACATGCCACTGAGCATGCGCAAAAATCAATTTTTTTAATTGTAAATTATCGCTCATTGATAGAAATTGCGGTTACAAAAACCAAATTTGACAAATCTACAGATTACAATCTTTCGTTTAAGACAAAAATGAAGGAAATTGATGCGGCAGTTTTCTCTCACGGACTGCCCAAAAAGTCGGCTTAGCAACTTAAATATATAGATTTTTACTTTAAATTTATTCAAATACCTAAGATAAAAAAAATACGAAAAATTGAGAAAAATTTGCTAAATTTGAGGAGAATTTTGCGTTAAATCCTGACGTCTAGGATTTTTTTTCAAATTTTTGTTCCTATTCAGCACACCAAAATACATGGAAATTAGTTGAAAATAATCAAACAGCTTTTTAGTTGCAGATCTGTGTAATAATTATTGGATAATAATAATCCAAAAATAATAATTATTGGACTTAATTATTATCATCTTATGATTCGGCAAAAAGTGTTAGTTCAGCTATTGCTCTTTCTTGTTCTAAAACATTGAAATTTTAGCTGGTAATACATATTGAAGTAAAAAAATGAAGAAATTTCCATCATTTTATGAGTCTGTTATTCTAGAAAAAACAAAGGAAATTAAGATTTACCTAGAAAATTCTATAAAATCATTGGACTGAATAATTTTATCCAATAATAATATTTATTGGTTAATAACAAGTGTTGGATAATAATAGTCCAATAATAATAATTATTCGACTTAAAATTATTTTCACCTTATGACTCGACAAAAAGTGATAGTTCACCTATTGCCCCCGTGTTCTAAAACATTGAGATTTCAGACGGTAACACATATTGAAGTAAATAAATGAAGAAATTTCGATCATTTTATGAATCTGTTATTCTAGAACAAACAAAGAAAATTAAGATTTACCTAGAAAATTCGATAAAATTATTGGACTGAATAATTTTATCCAATAAAAATAATATTTATTGGATAATAACAAGTGTTGGATAATAATAGTCCAATAATAATAATTATTAATAATATATTTATTGGATAATAGCAAGTATTGAGTAATAATAGTCCAATAATAATAATTATTGGATAATATTAAGTGTTGGATAATAATAGTCCAATAATAATAATTATTGGAGTTAAAATTATTTTCTTCTTATGACTCGACAAAAACTGTTAGTTCACCTATTGCCTCCGTGTTCTAAAGCATTGAGATTTCAGACGGTAACACATATTGAAGTAAATAAATGAAGAAATTTCGATCATTTTATGAATCTGTTATTCTAGAACAAACAAAGAAAATTAAGATTTACCTAGAAAATTCGATAAAATTATTGGACTGAATAATTTTATCCAATAATAATAATATTTATTGGATAATAACAAGTGTTGGATAATAATAGTCCAATAATAATAATTATTAATAATATATTTATTGGATAATAGCAAGTATTGAGTAATAATAGTCCAATAATAATAATTATTGGATAATATTAAGTGTTGGATAATAATAGTCCAATAATAATAATTATTGGAGTTAAAATTATTTTCTTCTTATGACTCGACAAAAACTGTTAGTTCACCTATTGCCTCCGTGTTCTAAAGCATTGAGATTTCAGACGGTAACACATATTGAAGTAAATAAATGAAGAAATTTCGATCATTTTATGAATCTGTTATTCTAGAACAAACAAAGAAAATTAAGATTTACCTAGAAAATTCGATAAAATTATTGGACTGAATAATTTTATCCAATAATAATAATATTTATTGGATAATAACAAGTGTTGGATAATAATAGTCCAATAATAATAATTATTAATAATATATTTATTGGATAATAGCAAGTATTGAGTAATAATAGTCCAATAATAATAATTATTGGATAATATTAAGTGTTGGATAATAATAGTCCAATAATAATAATTATTGGAGTTAAAATTATTTTCTTCTTATGACTCGACAAAAACTGTTAGTTCACCTATTGCCCCCGTGTTCTAAAACATTGAGATTTCAGACGGTAACACATATTGAAGTAAATAAATGAAAAAATTTCGATCATTTTATGAGTCTGTTATTTTAGAACGAACAAGGGAAGAAAATTTTTTTTAATAAGAGCTTAATGTCCTGAAAGATGATTCTCATTTCCGAATAAATCGTTATCCGTGACTTAAAAAAAAATAATAACAATAAAAAAAATCTAATTTTTCTCGGGACTTGACGCCGAACAAGAAGCGCAACGTTTTTATTTATTTATTTTTTCCCTATTCCTCCTTATATATATATAAAAAAAAAGGGGAGATATGGAACTTAACAGAAAATTAATCTTAAACCATCCTCTTCGCGTACTCCCGTTTCGCCATTTGTTCCCTTTTTAATACCTGACAAATTTTTATTCTATTTTTTTTTTTTTTTCCCGATTGAAGAAAGGGAAGGAGGCAAAAATAATAATAAAGAACCTCATTTAATATTGACGGCGTTTTTACGGAGGGAAAAAGGCGAGGTCACGTGATCGCGGGCCGAAAGGCGTGGGGGCGCTATCGAAAAACCTCGGAGGCGCCTGGCCGAATTCATAATTCATGCCGATCATACCTCGGCGCGGTAATGTACGACGGGGAGGGGGGTGGGTGGGTCGGCGGCAGGCCTGATTGGCAATCGGTTTGTCTCGCTCCCCCTACCATGGAGAGCTTCTCTCCCTGGGCGAGAGGGATTTTTGAGGGAGAAGGTAGGGATAAATAAGGAGAAAAAACCGCCGAGCGTGCGAGTTGGCTGCCGAGGATTAGGATAGTTGTTGGTTGCTGGACAGATTTTTGCGTCGCTTTAGTGTAGTTTAAAACTCTTGAATGAACAATGATAGCTATAATGAAGTAATGTGATAATTATACAGTTGTAATAATATTTATAAAACTAGTTATAGAGCAAAAGGATTATAACGATATTAAACCGATTATGACATTAAAAAGCATGAAAATTTATAACAGGTATACAAAATGTATTTGTATAAATGTAAGTCATAAAAACGCAATCTATTTAAGACAAATTTTATATATATGCAATGGAATCTCGATCGATCCTACCCTGATTCATCGTTTTCCCGTATTTGTAGTTTATTTCACCCAGTCAAGACGATTTTCCCCGCATTTATCATTCAGTTTAATCGGTCCCTTGAAAAACGATAGATCGAAATACCACTGTATGCATATATATATATATATATATATATATATATATATATATATATATATATATATATATATATATATATATATATATATATATATATATATATATATATATATAATAGATATTTAAAATTAAGATAACCAAAAGGGACAGATGCGACCATTTAATACTCTAAAAACATGGGGGACTCTAAAGATTATGCTCCCCCCCAGGTCATCAACTATACCACCTCCACTTAGTTTCTGCCTAAGTACTTATATGTATATCTTGATTTATGTTTTTAGAGTATTAAATGGTCGCATCTGTCCCTTTTGGTTATCTTAATTTTAAATATCTATTATATCGTAAATATTTTTGTCAGCAGCATAGCGCCTAAAATTTATTTACACATTCTTTGTTTCCTATTAAGTAATTTACATTTGTATACTATATATATATATATATATATATATATACACATACACACTCACATGTGTATCATGTACACTCATGGACAAAAAAATTAGCGCACCAAGAAGGAGTCGTCAAAATGAAACGAAATTTTACATATGTAATGACTACTTTGATATAAGTAAATGATAAGAAAATCAAAGAGGGATAATTTATTTCAGAGAAAAAGGCAAGAGAACGAAGGAGTTAATACTCCGTTGGACCCCCCTCTAGCGCGAATGCACGATGCGATACGATCGGGCATTGAGTCATACAAGTTCTGTATGATGTCTTGAGACATTTCGTTCCATATTTGCTGTAACCTTGCCTCTAGTTCGTTCAAACTCGTGGGATGCCCAACTCGTCATCCCAAATGATCCCAGATATGCTGGATTGGAGACAAATCTGGGGATCGGGCAGGCCAAGGAAGGGTAGTAACAGTGCGGAGACAGTCTTGTGACACCCTTGCCGTATGAGGCCGAGCATTGTCTTGTTGAAAAATGGCTCCTGGGAGCCGTTGCATGAGTGGCAACACATGTGGTTGCAGGATTTCATGAACATACCGCTGGGCTGTCATGGTGCCACGGAACAATACTAGGGGTGACAGTGTATTGTAAGCAATGGCACCCCATACCATCACACCAGCTGTGGGAGCGATGTGTCGCTGTACAGCAAAGGCAGGATTGAAGCGTTCACCACGGGCTCTCCACACACGAACACGATTGTCATAACTGCCGAGATTGAATCTGGATTCGTCTCTAAAGACGACCTGGTTCCATTCCGCTGCAGTCCAGTTTCCTCGTGCGCGGCAAAACTGCAAACGGAGGCGTCGATGGGTGGGCGTCAAGGGCACCACACGTAATGGGCGCCGCGATACCAACTGTCCTTCAGCCAGACGCCTTCGTATGGTTCGAGAAGACACAGAGGCCCCTAGTGAAGGTGCTACCTGTGCCTGGATGGTGGCCGATGAAGCAGTTGGCTGTACGCTTGCATTTCTTACGATGTGGCGGTCTTCTCGACGACTGGTCTGTCGAGGGCGTCCTGAACCTGGTCTTCATGTACATGATATCTCTCGGGTCCACTGGTCCCAACACCTCCTCACAACACAATCAGACCGGCCTAATTGACGAGCTACTCGCCTAGCTGACCACCCAGCTTCCATCATCCCAACGATTCTACCTCTCTCAAACTGCGACAACTGCTTATATTGTCTTCGAACAAGGCGTAATGGCATGTCTATCTCAGCTCTTCCTTTAAAAATGATTCAGCACACTCAAACAAGCTTTGGTTACCTGTTTTATACTCCACAGAGTACGATGTTCAACGCCCTCTACCGGCTATACGTAATGCGCAATCACGCTGCATTTCTAATCATTTGCATATCTCTCCGACATGTACCTTCATTGCAAATTTCGTTACGATCCCGCAATTATTTCTTGGTGCGCTAATTTTTTTGTCCATGAGTGTATGTATATATGTAACATGGAAAAACTTCTGTAGCCGTCCACTCATCAAAACGGCCACATTTTTACTTAAACATGACTGGTCGTCTTAGAGTCTATATATATATATATAGATATATATATATATATATATATACAGTGGAATCTTGATCTATCGTTTTTCAAGGAACCGATTGAAATGAACGAGAAATGCGGGAAAACGATAGATGCGGAAACATAACAAAGCAATATCATCGTTGGGACTGGATAAAATGAACGACAGATACGGAAAAACGATGGATCCGAAAACGATCGATCGAGATTCCACTGTATATATCGTTGACTTGGTGACAAAAAAAACTACTTTACAGGAAACGCTTTACAAGTTTTGCTAAAATATTCTATTCCATATTTTGATTAGATTTTTGTACCCTGTCCTACTTGTTAGAGGTAGTTAGGGCTATATTTTGCTATCATCGAAAAGAATATTTCTAATAAGAGACCCAGGGAGCCCAATTATTCAAAATGCCTCTAACTTGACTTTGGTCTTAAAGCACCGAGCCATTGATATATATATATATGTATATATATATATATATAATGCTTGGAACTTAAACTATATTTAACTATATTATTTTGGGTTAAAATTAGGCAAGTTAGCGTTCAACGGCAATTTACTGTTAGAAATTCTAGCGTTTTCCAATTCAGGAAGTACGTCGTTTTTGCAGCGGAGAACTCATGTTCATCGATAATGAATTGCTCCCACGCGTTCGGACTGATGCATTCTCGAAGAGTCAAAGGCGCGTGATGGCTGAGTCAGCAGAAACGCCATATCATCACGAGATGTTTTTCGCACCCACGCTTTTGCATAACGCACGAAGAGAACAAAGACTTAAATTAGGGAGGATAGCCGTTTGCTGCGGGCGCACCTGTTCTGGGGCTGAGAGTTTGAGGAAAATGGCGATTTAGCTGGGTTGATGATGTAACTAATTAATGTTAATTAATAAAGGTCTTGGTTGTTATTTAAATAGTGCTTCTTTGCCCCAGGCTTTATTTAACGACTGCCATTAAGTGTTAATTAGTAGATAAAATAGTATGCTTTGTGAGCACCATGATATATATATATATATATATACTCCATAACTAAAGAAAAATCGACGCACCCCAAAGAAGTTGTCCGATGGCGACAAAAAAAAAAAAAAAATGGTGGATGTGAAGAACACACGCAGAAAAAAAAGATTAAAACTTCAAAACAATTGACTAATTTATTCCAGAGTTTGACCGTGAGGAAGTCTAAACGTCGTTGGTCCAACCTCTGGCCTGGATGCAAGTTGCCTCCTGGCATGGCATAGACTAATAAAGTTTCCAGTTGGCGTCCGAGATTTCTTACCAAATAGTCTCCAACTGTTGGGCAACATTCCGAGATAGTTGCAGTCGCCTTTCCATCACGTCCCAAATGTGCTCTATGGGAGAGAGATCAGGCAACTTAGGTGGCCAAAGAAAGGTTCGGCTAGCTCGAAGACAATTCATAGCAACACGAGCCTTGTTGCAAAGTAAGTCCGGGGGCGGCTCAAGAGGAACGCCAACAAAACGGGTCGCAGAATGTCGTCTGCGTACCGCTGTGCTGGAAATGTGTCGGTAATGACTACCAAAGGGGTCCTGTTATCAAAGGAAATGACAACCCAGGCCATAACGCCCTGTTGTTCAATCCGCCGTTGTTCACCCGCTCTCGCCGGCATCGTCTAATCCCTGCATCGCTTCGACCCAGATGTCGAGCTATTCTTCGGTTTGCCCAACTAGCTTCTGGCAATCCGATGACCCGGCCTCTTTCAAACTTTGATAAATGTTCGTAACGTGCGCGAATCCTTCTGTGAGACATTGATACAGTAAACGTAAGATATCGGCAATCAAAAATGCAACAGAAATTTTGAACATGAGATCGAGATTCGCTCCTTATACACACATGTTGGATGTGCAGTTCCGATGCACTAGAACTCCCGCTTGTTGTTCGTTGGATACAAAATTTTAATCATTTGCATGTTCGGCCGAAACATCTTTGGATACGAAATTTCATAACGATTGGAGAACTCCTTCTTTGTGCGTCGGAATATATATATATATATATATATATATATATATATATATATATATATATATATATATATATAATAACCCCATTACATCATGTCCTTAAATTATAACCTGAAAGGGAAAACTAGCTCATATTTACATGGCTGGAACTAGACTCAGCCTGAAAGGAATAAAAATTTTGATGCAGTCTGCCCGAATCGTTTATTAGAGCGACAAAAGTACATCCGTCCATTTCAGAAGAACGGTTTGGAAGCAATATCACCTTTCAACCTTAAGCGAGAGAGAGCAAGGTAAACCATGTGACTATTATTTGTAGGGTTAGCAGATTTTGGGGCTCGCGATGCGAACCCACTCCTGAATCCTAACATGTACACGTGTAGAAATGCAAAGGCATGCGAATCATGGGAAGTTCTGTGGCTAAGGGTTTTAAAGCGATAAATTAAGATTACTGCGGATTGTATTTAAGAAAGGGAATTTAAATTCTAGAATGGAGGGCATAATATTTAATATATATATATATATATATATATATATATATATATATATATATATATATATATATATATATATATATATATACAAACTTAATTGGGACTTCTAGACGATCGAGAATCGATTTATTTTATGTTTTTTTTCTTATAAAAAGGAACCCACTAGGAAATAGGGTATTATATATATAGTACAAGAAAAAGTTCGAGTATTTATAAAATGTGGGAATTCAATGAAAAATGTCTTTGAAAATACATTGTGTTTAACTCGGACATGTTGATTCTCAAATTAATGAGAAATAATTGTTTCCTATTCTTTAATAATCAACTAAAAATACTTTCAAAATACTCTTTCTTTAGCTCAGACACGTTGCTTTTCAAATTAATAAAAAAGAATTGTTTTCTATTCTTTAATAATCAACCGAAAATACCATCAAAATACTCTTTGTTCAGCTCAGGCACGTTGATTGGCAAATTACTGAGAAACAGTCGTTTCCTATTTTTTAATAATCAACCAAAGACCATCAAAAATACTGTTTGCTTAGCTCAAATACGTTGCTTCTCAAATTAGTCAGAAATTATTATTTCCTATTCTTTAATAATCAACCACAATTACCTTCAAAATACTCTTTGTTTTGCTACTCTTTGTCTAGACATGTTACTTTTCAAATTGCTGAGATGCAATTGTTTCCTATTATTTAATAATCAACCAAAAATACTATCAAAATGCTCTTTCTTTTGCTCATACTCGTTGCTTTTCAAATTAATAAGAAACGATTGTTTCCTATTCTTTAATACTCAACCAAAATTACTATCAAAATAGTCTTTGTTTAGCTCAGACATGTTGCTTGTCAAATTACCGAGAAACAATTGTTTCCTATTCTTTAATAATCAACCCAAACCACCAAAAATACTGTTTGCATAGATTAAATACCTTGCTTCTCAAATTAGTCAGAAATAAATATTTCCTATTATTTAATAATCATCCAAAATTACCTTCAAAATAGTTAGCTTTGTTTAGCTACTCTTTGTCTAGACACGTTGCCAAAATTACCTTCAAAATAGTAGCTTTGTTTAGCTACTCTTTGTCTAGACACGTATCTTCTCAAATTACTGAGAAGCAAATGTTTCCTATTATTTAATAATCAACCAAAAACACTATCAAAATACTCTTTGTTTAGCTCATACACGTTGCTTTTCAAATTAATAAGAAACGATTGTTTCCTATTCTTTAACAATAAACCAAAAATGTTATCAAAATACTCTTTTTTTTTTTTGGGGGGGGGGGAGGGTATAGAGAATCTATGCTCACTTCTACCCAGACTTGGGTGTATATAATTTGAAGTGGCACTCTATTTGAATTATATACAAACACAGTTTATACATGAAATAATGTTTATTGAATTCGCTGCACATATAATTGGCTTTTACAGCAATAAGCATGCGTACTACTTGTACGGAATGTAAATACAGCTTTTAAGGACAATATATTTTTATACTCACGAACAGTAAGTCAAACCAGCAGTACTGCCATGTAAACTTCTGGCCCGTAAAGCACTAGCGCAGGATAACACCTTTTCCAACCTTAACAACCTCCCCTTTTCATTAATGACGCTGCGTGGTATTTATACTAAGCGCGTATGCCAAAATTAGCATATCTGAAGCAGCTTCTTTAATTCACTCAAAAGTTCGATTCTTGTGAATCGAATCTTGTGTATACCTTACACTGGCCTCCCTCGAAAAAAAAAATTAGGTAACTGAGGTCTGAACGGCTTCAGTTAACTAATTGAAAACGCGTGCTGGTCTGACTTTTTACATAATGGGTGGCAAAGCCAAAAAACCTTCCACACGTTGTGTGGGGGAAAAACGCCACTACCATTTTACAAAACTAACCCCGAAGGGTCCAGGTGACACCATTATACAGTGGATTTGCAGAGTTGCGGATACTGGGCTGGCCAACTGCGCCCTAAAATATCTATTTTAATTAAAAGTGACAACACAATTGCACAGCATGACATTTCTTGACTGTATCTGCTCTCCCCCAATTTATAATGTACATGTGTTATGATTTGCGAAGTTAGTATGTTAGTTGTTTGTTATCTGTAGTTAGTATGTATTTTCTTTCACTACATGTCCCCTTCAAAAATTTATAAAACAATAGTATGCCGTTTTTTTGTCAGTGGCTCACCCCTTCCCCTCAAAATGTTTACACAGTATCTACAATGGGGAACTTCAAACCAATTTGGTTCGATTTTATTAAAGGGTGGGAGTTAGAATAAGAGAATTGATACAAGACTTGTTCCTCATGAATTCAGCAACTTTCTTGCACCAGTTTGTCCAATCCGCTGAACCTCTCTTGATGGTCGCAGTCCTAGTAAAGGGGTTCGTTGACCGTGTGGGCATCCTTCGTGCAGCAGGTCGTAGGTCCTGAGGCGCTGGTCCGGCTTGACGATGGACAGGAGGTCTCTTGGGAGGAGGCCAACCTTGCTGGGCGGCTGATATCTTGCGTTTCCTGTACTTATGCAAAGGAGCTTTAAAATTGTCATCTATCCTTTTCATAACCTTGTGTACCTTATGTGTGCCACGTTCATCCTTAGATGGAGGTTTTGTAGTGCACACTTTACTTTTCTTCGTACTTTTGCTTGTATCGGTAGTAGATTTTAATGCAGATTCTATTTTTTGAAACTTATACGTCGCACCAACGTGTTTAGTAACTGGCTTTATCTCGCTGCTTGTGTCATGTTTTTCAACAACCTGACTCTGTTTTTCGTATTTGTGCTTATACGACTTCTTTTTTACCGCCTTAATTACTTCAGTATTAGCAGTTTTAATGCTGGAACCTGAAGGCTCTTTTCCACGTTTTTTATCCCCCTTAACTTTAGTTTTATCCTCTTTTGACGAAAAAGTTTCTTTGAAACTTGCGACATCAGAATCGTTATCATTTAAATTCTTTAACACTGCTTCAGTTTTAGGAAGATTAAGCTTTTCGTACTCGTGCGTTTTATTGCAAACTTTCTCTATAACTTCCGAAGCATCAGCTAAACTACCTACAGTATAACTCTGTGTCAACTTTTCATCCTGATTCTCAGTCTGGTTTTCATGTACTTTATTTAAAACCATATTATCAACCTGGCCTACAGCATCCTCATTCGGATGGAAACTTGAAATAATATCATCACCTAGCAAGTTCCTACTATCGTTTAAAGAATTTTTATTGTCGTCAACTAATAAGTATTCACTAACTTCCGTAACGCATACTTCGTCATCTACTAAATTTCCTTCATTAACAGATGTGTGAATATCATCTAAAATATCAGGTATAGCATCAATAATATCAGGTATAGCATTAATAATGTCAGGTATAGCATTAATAGAAGTGTCCGATGATTTATTTTCTAAACCACTAGCATTAGTATCGGCCCTATTTTCAGAAATTTGTACTGGAATTACCGCATTATTCCAGCTAGACTCACTTTCTTTATAAGCCACAAAAATACCCTGACTTTCACTATTCTCAAAATAATGATTACTGCTCGGACAAAATAATACATTTGACCAAACAGTTTCAACAGGTTGAACCATATCATGTGAATCAACTTGCCAGTGCAAGTAAGGTGCTTGCATATTTTCTTTAAGTGCACTAATTTCATTATAACGCCGTGCGCTTCTATTATTTTGCCTGCGGTACTGCTTACGCTGCTGGTTTGAAACTCGCGAAAAATTTTGGCGCGGCTGTATAAAACTTCTCGTACCTGAATGACGGTGAGGGGTAGCGAAGAAATGTCTATTGTCATATTTAGCTAAAGCTTGAAGGAGGGTAACCTTGCTTGTAATTGTTTGATTATCTAAAAAATCTTGAACACTTGGCTTCAAACGTTGGATAACTATTTTTAAGATTACCGCTTCCGTCATTCCCTCTAAATATTCCTCACACTTGGAAATCTTTTCCATAGCAAAATCTAATGCAGACTGACCTTCACGTTGCCTTAGCGAATAAATTTCCGCTTCAATTTCACTTTGATTAAAGGTCTTTGGAAAAACACTAAGAAACTGTTGCTTGAATGACAAATAGTCAAAAATCAGATTACTGCTTTTCATACACGTGTACCACTGATATGCACTACCTCTTAAAGCGGCTAGAGCAATTTTAAGTTTATCCCCCTCTGGGGTGCATTGTTGCTGAAAGTAATGCTCAATTTTCTTTAGGAATTGGCTTGAGGGGCCGCCATTGAAGGTGGCTTCGAATGGCGCAATTTGCTGAACCATAATTACCCGAGGAAAATTTCCAGCAGGATTTTGTTCTACAACACTCATTTTTTAAATAGTATATAAGTACTTGCAACAATTTTATCAATATACGTACACAGTACACAGTTTTAAATTTCAATTATGTTGTTCGTTACAAATGTAACGCTAACTACCAGGGTATATATATTTTTCGGGCGCCAGTATAGAGAATCTATGCTCACTTCTACCCAGACTTGGGTGTATATAATTTGAAGTGGCACTCTATTTGAATTATATACAAACACAGTTTATACATGAAATAATGTTTATTGAATTCGCTGCACATATAATTGGCTTTTACAGCAATAAGCATGCGTACTACTTGTACGGAATGTAAATACAGCTTTTAAGGACAATATATTTTTATACTCACGAACAGTAAGTCAAACCAGCAGTACTGCCATGTAAACTTCTGGCCCGTAAAGCACTAGCGCAGGATAACACCTTTTCCAACCTTAACAACCTCCCCTTTTCATTAATGACGCTGCGTGGTATTTATACTAAGCGCGTATGCCAAAATTAGCATATCTGAAGCAGCTTCTTTAATTCACTCAAAAGTTCGATTCTTGTGAATCGAATCTTGTGTATACCTTACACGGGGCGTGCTCAAACACGTTGCTTTTTAAATTAATAAGAAACGATTGTTTCCTATTCTTTAATAATCATCCAAAAATACTGTTCGTTTAGCTCAGACACGTTGATTCCCAATAGAAACAATTGTTTCCTATTGTTTAATAATCAACCAAAAAAATCATCAAAAATGGTCTTTGCTCAGTTAAAACTGTTACTTTTCAAAATGGTCAGAAATCATTATTTCGCAATCTTTTAAAATGTGAGTAACATTAATTAATTGAAACATTTGACTGCCTTATATCAAAACAAACCTTCATTTTGGAGCAATAAATATATTAGATTCGATGCTTCATAATTTAAGAATTTGGTTGAACCAACGATGTACAAGCTCTCCAGATTAGCCACTAACAATAAAAAATAACCAGTGTCCAAAATATAAATAAGCTACTACAGGAATTCCCCTTTTCTCTGCGACAGAAAGAAACTCCAAGGGAATATTCCACTACCAACCATTGAATGAATGAAAAAAAAAAAAAAATCCGAATTCGAAATTCATTCTGTGGAACCATACTATCCCTTTTCCTGGCGCAAACAGTTCAGCTTCCGTCCTGCTATAACCGATGTTTGATTTTCACTCAACTTTTGTAGCATCTATTTTACAGGAAAGTGGAAAAGCTTTAGAGGGTCGCGATGTAGGTGTTCGAGCGTCTAGGAGCTCAGCTACTTGATTTCGAAATCAGAATTTTATGGTCAAACAGTGGCCTCTCGGATACAATTCTTGGCGAAAATCAAATTGAAGATTTCTGTACTAATGCTGTAAGGAAATCGAGAAACTTTTTCTATGGCATACATACGAATAATGCTTGATTAAAGAAAACCACTAAAATCAATATGTTGATACTTTGAATTACCTTTTGATATAGTTCAGTTAAAGTTTTTGAATGATTCTCAAATGACAGCCCTGTAGTATTCCTGAAATATATCCCGCTATCTTTTTAGAAAATTTTTTGATTGATCGAATTCATTTTTGATACAGTTCAGTTAAAGTTTTTGAATTATTCTCACATGACAACCCTGTAGTATTTCTGCAATGTGCTCTGAGATATTTTTAGCAAAATTCTGATTGATTGAATTAATTTTTGATGCACTTCAGTTAAAGTTTTTGAATTATTCTCAAGTGACAGCCCTGTAATATCCCTGTGATATGCTCCGAGATCTTTTTAGTAAAATTTTTGATCGATTGAATTAGATTTTTATGCATTTAAGTTACATTTTTTGATTTATTCTCAAATGACAGCCCTCTAGTATTCATGTGATATGCTCTGAGATCTTTTTGGAAAATTTTTTGGATTGATTGAATTAATTTTTGATGTAGTTCAGCTAAAGTTTTTGAATTTTTCTCAAATGACACCCCTTTAAGTTCCTGTGATATGTTTTGAGACCTTTTTAGAAAATTTTTTGAATGATTGAATTAATTTTTGATGTAGTTTAGTTAAAGTTTTTGAATGATTCTCAACTGACAGCCCTGTAGTATTCCTGCAATATATTTCGAGATCTTTTTAGAAAAATTTTTGATTGGTTGAATTAATTTTTGATGTAGTTTAGTTAAAGTTTTTGAATTATTCTCAAATTACAGCCCTATAGTATTCCTGTGTTCAAAGATTCCATTTAGTAAGAATAGGACGATTATTATTGTGTCTACACCTTGGTCCTAAGCAATGATCACATTCTGGAACAGTAAGATTTTTCTGGCACTGATACTTTGAGGATATACGTAGAAAATATGTTTTGAGATCTTCTTAGAAAAATTTTTGAATGATGGAATTACTGAAAATGACTGCGGAAAATGACTGCTGCTTTAAAAATGACTGCTGAATTTTCTACGTATATCCTCAAAGTATCAGTGCCAGAAAAATCTTACTGTTCCAGAATGGGATCATTGCTTAGGACCAGGGTGTAGACACAATAATAATAGTCCTATTCTTACTAAATGGAACACATCATCCATTGTAGGGGAGTTAGCTCTAAGTAAACCAAATAATTTTAAATACAATAAACTTATCTATTGCGATATCTCAAGGCATACTGACTAGAACAGACTGAACTTCACATGGAAGTGGTGATTGTGTATTTTGGTACTGACACTGAAAACTTGTGACTCCAACATACATTTATTTTTGGTGCAAAATTTTGTCGCCATGTTGCGAAGTCGTGATGTCGCCCATATTGCTACACAGAGCTACGCATTCAGTTCACAGAATCTTTGCTTTCTCATATCAATAATATTATGCTAGGAGAGGAACATGCAGTGAACATATTGTTCAATAAATTGATAGAATTGTTCAGAAAATCTTTTTTTAAGTTAATTAAGAAGAAAAATTACTTTAAATCAAGCAATTAAGAAGAGAGAGTTCAATACTCTCTCTTCAATAGTTCAATAGAGATAGTTCAATACTCTCTCTTCAATAGTTCAATAGAGAGAGTTCAATACTCTCCGTTTTGGATAAAATACTCAAATATTCAGCCACTTGTCCGAGAAGGTTCGCGAAGGATCTCTTAAAAATAGAGATAAGAGAAATTGCATGAGGTTTTTAGCCGAAGCTGTCATCTCTCAACTTAAGAATATAACTTTCCGTCCAAAGCCATCTAGCTGTCAGAAAAGCAAGCGAATGGTAGAAATGTTTTCTTTTCACCCCCAAAAAATCCCACCAAATGTAGTCCTAATAACTGCGATTCCTTTGTATGAAAGTGCTATGAAAGTCTACCGAATCGAGTCCTTCAGCGAGTATGTGAGTTTGTAACCATCCCGAAACGACATTTAACTTTAGGTAAACGTCAGTTCAGCCCATGTTTGACAACATAGTTCCCTAAAACCAACAAACCAATCCATGAAGTTTTGACTTTTGAATCACTCTGTTTTGTGTTCTCTGAAGCTTATATATTTATGTAATATATCCATTACATCACGTCCTTAAAATACAACCTGAAAAGGAAAACTAGCTCATATTTACATGGCTGGAGCTAGACTCAGCCTGACAGGAATAAAATTTTTATGCAGTCTGGCGGAATTGCTTATTAGAGCGTCAAAAGTACATCCGTCCATTTCAGAAGACGCCTCGGAAGCTAATATCACCTTTCAACCTTACATTCGAGAGGGCGAAAAAAAGACATGTGGCTATTATTTTGCAGGGTCAGCAGAATTTGGGGCTCGCAATGCGAACCCACTCTCCTGAATCCGAACAGGTACGCGTGTAAAAATGCAAAAGCATGCGATTCATGGAAAGTTCTCTTGCTAAGGTTTTGTAACGATAAAGTAATGTTACTGGGGATTGGATTTAGGAAAGGGAATTTAAATGCTAGAATGGAGGGCATAATATTTAATATCACACATACACACACACACATATCTATCTATCTATCTATCTATCTATATATATATATATATATATATATATATATATATATGTAATGATAATAACAATAATAACGGTTGTAGCCGGGCACATAACTTGACCGTCGAAATCATCAGTTTTGTAGTCGTAGCTAAGGCAAATGGAAACTGTGGCGGGGCGAAGCAATGGCCGGGAGCTTCAAACATTTTGTATCCATAACGTGCAAAGTAGCGAGTGGCGACGTAGATGGAGAGGCAATAAACACTTCGGAACACATCAGGAAAAAGGCAGCTGGTTCATACAAAGTCTTTATTCAGGACATTGTCTCGTAGAACATCAATTAGATTTACTTGAACACCTTCCGCGACGCTGGCCGGGACGGGGACGCGGCCCCGCCCGTACAAATTTGACAGGAGCGAAAAACTACATCTTTTCTGGCTGTGAGCAAACATACAAAAGCTACGGAGTTATCGAGAAAAGCGCGAGTTTTTCAGGCGGGCTGAACTTTAATTGGTTAAAAACTGACACGTGATTAAGTCGCGTCATATGAGGTGATGGTCTCGCGATGCCCGTTATATAATGCTTATATAAGCTTTGGTCACACGTGCCTTAGGGGAAAAACTAATAAATTATTTCGGTTTGGATTTAGGTCGCGATTCAAAGGTTAAGGGGACGGTATTCTGTTGCGTTAGGATGAAAACTTTGGAACGGGCGTGATAAATAATAAAAAGGGTTTTAAATTTATTTCATATATATATATATATATATATATATATATATATATATGATAATCACATACATACAATGAATTTCAGGACCATATAGAAGACAATGACGTACTGACATATTAGAGAAGAGACATACGAATGGTATCCATTAAATTGATTTATTCCGGTAACAAAACGACGACACTATGGAGGACATTTCAGCAGACATCAAAGTACATGTTGCTTGACCAAATGACGAAACACACTAGCCCGGACCTGCCGGAACTTGAATATACTGGACACCCCATGCATAGTGGAACGGACAGCGGCGGCATACATCGCGGGAAGATGGCAAAGCAAGAGAAGGACGACACCAGGACAGGACAAGGAAACAGACAGAAAGCTCGCGGGAACAACGTTGTTCGACCTCATATACCCAGGGTTCATGACCCTACCGCTAGGCGGCTGAAACTCTTTTAATTGGCTGACTCCAATCATGCGGTATATGAATCGACAGTCGTACCATTTTCCGAAGGGGGATCGAGATCACTATATTCTGACTCATGTCTAAAAATGAATTTACCGCGCGTGCATTGAAGAGAGTAGAATATTAGGTTATTTCGATTTCGTTTTTGAAGTAGGGCTGTGCTTTATTGAGGTTGAAACAAGGATAATTTAGAATACACATTTAAGTAGGACAATTAAGGATAGTGGGCGTTATTATATATATATATTAGACAAAGTTGTAAGTGAAAAACCAGTATAAGGCATAAACCACTACAGACAGGAACCAAAATCATGAAAAAATAAGTGAAAAATATGAATAGATTAGTAAATAATAGGTTTTTGACAGTATCTTGTCATCAGCGGTGCCGACACTGTCTAAAAACCAATGGATTGTTTCTAATAAGCATGATCTGAGCAATAAACATACTTAGACACCGTACAATCCATATGAAACAGAAGAAGGAATAATCAGTGGCTTTATCATAGATCACCAAACTATATATATATATATATATATATATATATATATATATATATATATATAACCATTGGTGTAACTATTAGAGAAAGTGATATCAGAATTTATTTTTTCCCTTTTCCAAATTTCATACTTCCTATCTTCCCCGTCCAATATCCCTGCCGTTCGCAATTATCCACCTGAAGGAAAGGAAGTCTAAGTTATCCCTACTTTTCCCTCCCAAAATCCCTGTCTCGCCCACCGAGGCAACACTCCTGGATAAGGCGTTCTACGAGGGGGAGGCCAGAGGGTGCTTCCTCCTCTGCTCTTTACTCCGTCCTCATCAGCGGCAAGGTACAATCAACATGAATTATGAATTCGAACAGGCGCCTCTAAGGTTTTTCGCTTACGCGCTTCGCCTTCGCAGACCACCCCCCACCCCCACTCCCAAGACCTACCTCCGCACCAGCCCCGTCTCATTATTGCAGATACCTTCTTCTTCTTTTTTTTTTTTATCGTTTTCTTGCTCCACTCTTTTGAAGATGATAAAAAAAAAAAGTGCGCCATCTATTTTATATGAGCTTTTTCTTCAGAAAAAGTTATTGAGAAAGGTTTTAAAATGGATTTCGGGGGGAAGGGGGGGGAGGGGTCTTAGGGATGGTCCTAATAGATTTGGAGAAATTTTGGAATATATTTTTTTTTTTAAATACATTTCCGATTAAATGTTAACATTGAAGTCGAATTAAAGAGTATTTTCTCTCTCTGGTGATGTTCGGAAGCCGAGGAGGTGAGCAAATAGGGATTGGTGTAGAATTGATTCGGTTTTTGAGGATATTAAAAGCCCTATTTTATTCTTTTTTTTTCCGGGGGGGGGGGACTTTTGTTTATAAGGGTCTTCTGTTGATGCGCGTGAGTTTCTAGACAATTCCTAATTGATATCTGGATACGAATCCAAAAGAGGTTTTGGTGTTGTGTAACGAATACTTCTTAAGGTGGTCATTTTTTTACTATTTTGGTCAATTTCATTTTTTTGCAAGAATCGTGTAATTCGATCTTTTCTCTTTTCAAAACCGTTTTCATTTTCATTCTACATCAGTTAGAAGCAGAATTATAACTATTTAAAAAAAAACATCTTCTGCTACAAAATTGAAGTGACAAACTTTAAATGCGTTTATCTGAGAATTATGTTTTTTAGCACAAATCTCTACGGTTATCACGATATCTCACATAATAATGTATATAACTTGATAAAATTTATAGGAAATGTTTTAGATGCTATTGTTAATGAAATGACGCACAATAATTGGCGCATAATAAATAGTTTTTTTATTTGGGGCTGTTTTTATAAGGAAAGGAATGACGAATCGGGAAAATTTTTCATATTGGAACATAAAATTGCGTGCATTATTTTTGCATATTAAAATTTCTCTTAGATTACAGGTCATTTTAAAGATAACTGTCATGTGTATCATGGGGGAGAAGGAAATTAAAATAGTAGCATTAGGATTTTGTGCAGAGTAATAGGCTTTTTAGCTAAATTTCATTAAAAATTACTTCAAATTGACAATTAATAACAAGGTATGCTATTTACAGGTAAGTTTTTGTTCCCTTTTTTTAACTTTTAAGAGCTATTTTACGATAAAAGTCCAAAAAATCCTTTAAAAAATTATTTTAAAAAAATTTGAATCCGAACGTAGGCAGTCACCTTAAGGGGATGGTAGGCTTTAGGCTTTCAAATTACCAAAAGACCAATAACTATATATATATATATATATATATATATATATATATATATATATATATATATATATATATATATATATATATATATATATATATATATATATATATATAATTACGCCCACTATCATTAATTGTCCTACTTAAATGTGTATTCTAAACATTAGAATTTTTTTTTTGGGGGGGGGTGTATTAATATTTCAAAAATATGCAAATATTGGAATAAAAGGCGTTTAAAATATGAAGCGAAAAGTAAAAAGAATACTCGGTGGCTTTAGAAAAAGTAAGTATTAAAGGTAGGTAAAAAAAAATAAATATTTCAGGTAGTCTCCTCTAACGAAACTACCGCGAATTATTAACGTAGGATTTGTTATCGTTTGCTTACCCCCCCCCCCTTTTTTTGACGCATTTTGATACTTTTCTGCAGTGGCGCACCCAGGGGGGGGGGGGCAAGGGCCCTGCCCTCCCAAAGTAAAAGAAATTGCATTAAGAATATTGATTTTGCATTATAAATATTTTTCTCCGTTCATCCCGCCCCCCCCCCCCCAAAAGGGAAAAAATCGTGGGTGCGCCACTGCTTTTCTGTTTTACCGTTTACTGCTACTGGGTTTGGCGCGCTGCCAAAATTATAACTCGCGACGCGGGACCATTTTTTTCTCTCCAAAGGACCGTTATTGAGGAACGTAATCCTACGTTAAAACATCTTTTAAATGGCTTTTTCTCAAAATGAGTCAGTTCTGGATCTGAAAGTCTTTCAAATGCTCCTCGCGTCATAATTTTTGACGAAATGTAATGAAATTTATAATAAATACTCCTCTAATACATCAAAATAAAGTTATGCATCCATTTTAGGTTTCGACATGATTCCGATTATCAAAGTTTAACTTAAGTGCAGAAGAGTACAAGAATTTCACAAAAATTCAGAGTACAAGCATAAAAATATTTCCTAAAAATTAACTATTCAACGGAAGCACAAAGTAATGCATAACTCTGTTCAAAATGTACACTCATGGACAAAAAAATCAGCGCACCAAGAAGGAGTCGTCAAAATGAAACGAAATTTTACATACGTAATGACTACTTTGATATAAGTAAATGATAAGAAAATCAAAGAAAAATAATAATTTATTTCAGAGAAAAAGGCAAAAGAACGGAGGAGTTAATACTCCGTTGGACCCCCTCTAGCGCGAATGCACGATGCGATACCATCGGGCATTGACTCATACAAGTTCTGTATGATGTCTTGAGATATTTCGTTCCATATTTGCTGTAACCTTGCCTCTAGTTCGTTCAAACTCGTGGGATACCCAACTCGTCGTCCCAAATGATCCCAGATATGCTCGATTGGAGACAAATCTGGGGATCGGGCAGGCCAAGGAAGGGTAGTAACAGTGCGGATACAGTCTTGTGACACCCTTGCCGTATGAGGCCGAGCATTGTCTTGTTGGAAAATGGCTCCTGGGAGCCGTTGCATGAGTGGTAACACATGTGGTTGCAGGATTTCATGAACATACCGCTGGGCTGTCATGGTGCCACGGAACAATACTAGGGGTGACCGTGTATTGTAGGCAAGGGCACCCCATACCATCACACCAGCTGTGGGAGCGATGTGTCACTGTACAGCAAAGGCAGGATTGAAGCGTTCACCACGGGCTCTCCACACACGAACATGATTGTCATCACTGCCGAGATTGAATCTGGATTCGTCGCTAAAGACGACCTGGTTCCATTCCGCTGCAGTCCAGTTTCCTCGTGCGCGGCAAAACTCCAAACGGAGGCGTCGATGGGTGGGCGTCAAGGGCAGCACACGTAATGGGCGCCGCGATACCAACTGTCCTTTAGCCAGGCGCCTTCGTATGGTTCGAGAAGACACAGAGGCCCCTAGTGAAGGTGCTACCTGTGCCTGGATGGCGGCCGATGAAGCAGTTGGCTGCACGCGTGCATTTCTTACGACGTGGCGGTCTTCTCGACGACTGGTCTGTCGAGGGCGTCCTGAGCCTGGTCTTCGTGTACATGACATCTCTCGGGTCCACTGGTCCCAACACCTCCTCACAACACAATCAGAGAGGCCTAATTGACGAGCTACTCGCCTAGCTGACCACCCAGCTTCCATCATCCCGACGATTCTCCCCCTCTAAAACTGCGACAACTGCTTATATTGTCTTCGAACACGGCGTAATGGCATGTCTATCTCAGCTCTTCCTTTGTAAATGATTCAGCGCACTCAAACAAGCTTTGAGTGCGCTGAATATATATATATATATATATATATATATATATATATATATATATAAAGAAATAAACATCCTCTCATTTTGAATTTGTACTCATTCAGTATTAGGTCTACGATTATATAATTTTAGGCTATGAAAAAAGAAATACTCCGGGCCTTTTTTGGGAGGGGCAATTGCCCCTACTCCCCCCCCCCCCATTGGAGCCGGTAATGGTATAGAGCAGCCTTAAGACAAGGGTTCCAAAGATCTAGATGGGGATGAATTGGGAATCATGGTTAAATTGTTTATCCCCGTTAAAATATTGTTTTTTCTTAGACCCAATATTTTCTACTTTCGGACACAACCACTGTTTTCTGTTCCAATAATAATACCCGGATTTGCAATCTCCAACTGCAAGTCAAATGACTTTCGGCTGTCTCGTTAAGCATTCCCAGTTCGTGATGAGGATCGAAACGTGGCGACTTTTTGCAATCGCTTTGCGTGCCGGCTGCGATTCTGAAATCAATGAACGTCATCCTCGATTTCATATCTCTTAATTGATTTGCGCCGAGATTAGCCGGCGACACGTACAGCCGCCGGTGACAAATGGAAGAGCCTCGCAGGAAGTTATTAGTCATTAGGCCCTTTTTATGCGCAGATAACTGTTGTCGCAGGGTTTCACGGCTCGGTTAATAGTAGGCCGACCCTTTCGCAGTACTCTTTTTCTCAAATCCACTTTCCTTTCTCCTATCCTTCTGGATAATTGTGGGCATAACAGGGGTCATACGACTTTTTTTTTTAAATTACAAAACCACTTGATTGTACATCATTCGCTCCCATGCATGAAAGAGGCTTGAGATTGGAGCATTTAATGGAGTCCGGGACACATTAAAAAAAATTTATTTATTGAGTTAAAATTTTGAATTTTTTTGTGCTGGTCAACCATATAATTTGTAAACAAAATCACATCATAAAATTTCTCAAGAAGTTTTTAAAAAATTTTGAAATTTAAAAGTTTTAATAAAAGTGGGGTAATTTAAAATCTTTATAACTCGAAATATTATTTATCTAATTTCAAAATTTTTTCATTTAATTAAACAGAAATATATAAGTTTTAATTTTGATTCAGCATTTTTTGGAATATTAATTTTTAAAGAAATTAAAAGTATTTAGATTAAAAATTACAAAAAAAAATTATGTAACTTATTTTTTAAAAATCATATTTTCAAAAGTAAATATTTTTTTCAAAATTTGCTGAATCAAAATTGAAGTAAAGTAGTTGAAAAAGACATGTTCCAAGTTTCAACCATTTATCTTTAACGGTACTTGACTTATAACAATTTAAAGACGAGAAATGGGGAAAAATCCCATCGTGCAGAAAAACGTAATTACAGGTTTAAAGAACGATTGGCTATTATTAGAATGTTGCAAAAAATATATAATAATTTATCCTGTTATAATTAAGATAGAAACATGATTTAAACGTCATTTTGAGCGTAAAAGAACAAAAAAAATTTAATGCAATAAATTTTTTTTTGAAAATTCGAACAATTTTGTGTCCTGGACCCCCGTAAACAAAAACAGAACAGCTGGACAATACAAAAACAATAACTTAGAAGAAGAACAATAATTGCATCAAAACGGCGAATATGAAATGCATAAACATGAAAGAAAATCAGTCGCTGGATGTCAATTGCATCAACTCCCTAGCCCGCCAATATCGACTGTATAAGTTTTCTTCGTTCAATGAAGAACAACTTGGTAAATGATCTTTGTCCGTCTCGAAGTTCTGGTTGCACAAAGTGCACAAAGGACTGCTGTATATACCAGTACTGTATAGATGTTTAGCAAGGCAGTCATGTCCAGTCTCCAGGCGAAAGGCCGCTACTGCAATGGACCTTGGGGAGTCTGGGATTTTATTGATTGAGACCCTCCATCTCTTATTCTTGATTTCTTCTAATAAATTGAAAAAATCAAGAATTGTTGGGTGAATTAATCAGCATAATTTGTCCCCTACCTAATTATCTGAAATAAAAACCTTTCACAAGAAAGTAGACTTGATGAGGCTAACTAAAATGCCTTTATTTTTCTTATTTTACATAAAAACATAGTAAAAAGGGGGATCGATTTGAGCCAACAGCTTGGAAGAAAAATATTTACAAAAACAACCATTAAACAAAAATAGAATACAGATAAGCGTGTCATGAACGGGCGAAAATTAACCTACTTTAATTTTGAAAAAACTACTTAAACTGAATGGTAAAGCTTGGGATAGGTATAGGAAGAAAGAAGGGATACAAGTTTAATGGCTCGACAATTCGCCGCAAACACATCTTAATATCAAACTTGCTGCGAAAACAGCTACTATCACTATGGCTGAAAGCCCCAACTCACTCGCAGAATAGTTACTACTTAAAACCCCACTCGCTGAAAAAATACGTACATCTTAAATATTTGTTGTATTTACTTGTACAAACCCCATTGGCTGTCACGCGAGAGCTGCCTTCAAAGTTGAAAAATCTGCATGTTTATTTTAAACCATCCGTTCATGACACGTTTTCAAATGTCGCTTTTTCAGACGAAGAGAGAACAAATACTACAAGAATCAAGAAATTTTGACTTTTAACAGTCATACGACTGTTAAAAGTCGAAAAAGTATAAAAATTGCGTCGCTTTCGACATTCTATAAGTTGAAAAGTATAAGATTTAAAATCATAATTTTTTTTGTGTTAATAGAACAATGTTTGATTTATGAATATATATACCTGTTTCTTGTTTGATAGTTAAAAATAATTTGTCTTAGATAGTCGTAAATAATAATTAGTTTGCTTTGGATAAAAGTGATATCAAAGCTAACGCACATAAATACTCCAAAAAAAATTAAGTTTAAGACAAAATTTCTTCTTTTAACACATAATGCAGAAACTAAAATTTAATTTGAACCTAAATTTGTATATATTTAAGGTATATTTCTATTTTTACTATGAAACTGAAAATTGTGCATTTTTTTCTCAATAAATTAAATTTTATCTGTGCATGAAAAATGCATTCTTTATAGATCTGTAAATAAATTTAGGTTCAGTTTCAAGCAAATGATAATATGTACCATCTGTGAAAATTTCATGCAAAAATAGGAAATAGTCCTAGAGATAACAAGTGCGTTATGTGAAAAAAACACATTTTGAGATAAATCCCTTTCAAGTATTGCCCTTTAAATCTGTTTACAGTAAACATCTGACACGTTTTTATTCATAACTTTCGTAATTATCGGAATTTTTCCAAGCGGATTGTCTTAAAATACTCAGAAAAGGTTAGTCTTTCCTGTATATTTTCTTCAAAATATCGATTTTTTTTTTTTACGGTTTAACAGTCGTATGACCCTCTTAAAGCTTTTAAAAGCGAATCATAGAAACAGGTCTGAAACATGAACAGAATCATACAACACGCACGATTATGTACAGACGTAAACAGGGCCGGCCATTTGAGGGGTGCGGCGGATTCAATGCACCTGGGCCCCGCGACTGAGGGGGCCCAAAATGATCAAGAACTAAAATAATTACAAGATAAAAAGAATTTTTTATTTACCATGTTTTTAAATTTTCCGTTGAATCATATAAACTTGACAATTCTATGTATTAATAAATACTTTTTTAAAAATTTTTGGATGAATTATCCCATCCACTTGAAAGAAAACGAAGTTAACTGGAAGTTAACTCGCGTTTAACTTTTCGTTCCCGTTCTGGCCGATAGATGGCTGCACCATTCTACAAAACAAAATTAACTGAAAAGGAATTCAATCTGCTTTAAGATGGTTAAAAGTATCAAAATAATGCATTTCCATCGTGTTTTGAGCTATTCTAAAAGTTTCATATGTCTAGCTAGTCGGGAAGTTAGTTAAAAATCGATTGCAAAATTTGTACCGGACAAACAAACACACAAACAAAAAAGCGGGTTAATAGAAACATGGTAACTAAAATAATGTACTCTTGCTCATGAAAACTTGACAATATTCCTATAGTTGTCAGTATGACGAAAAGTACATTTTATCGTAAACATTATTATTGTGATCTCTGAATTTCGACAATCTTCAAACTAATTCTTGATGATGCGAGTATTTAGTTTCTGTTATCTGATTCGTTGAACTCCCGAGGATTCCCTCCTAAACTGTGGACTTTTTAGAAAAAAAATCTCATTGCCATATAGCCCTCGTTAAGAAATGAAGATAATACATATTCCTTGTGTTTTTCTCTGAGTTTTTTTTTAGTGCTAATATTTAGCAATTGCCAAGTTCATAACCGTCAAATACTAAAAATATTGGTAACAAAAAAATTAGGGCCCTAAATGGTTTCTTGCACCTAGGCCCCTTTATGGAGAAGGCCAGTACTGGACGTAAAATTAGAAATTCGTCCTTGACTAAACTGAATAATTTTGACTAATATAAAATGCGATCTATTTTTGCCGTTTATAACAGCAATAAAAAAAATTTCCTTTGAACGTTTTATATGAAATAAGTTTAACTTTATATGGAATTAATAAAAGATATTGACACGCGACGGCCTATAGCTTTTGACAGCAGAAATGATTTACTGTGGAGGACCTAGTAGTTAATATGTGCCTAGTAGTTAATGATGCTGTTTATAACAGTACTTCAAGACAATATTTA
Source organism: Dolomedes plantarius (assembly GCA_907164885.2). Lineage (NCBI taxonomy): Eukaryota > Metazoa > Arthropoda > Arachnida > Araneae > Dolomedidae > Dolomedes > Dolomedes plantarius. The sequence continues at coordinate 14,787,453 of OU015490.1, forward strand.
CATCTCATGACTAAATATCAACCGCTTGGTTTGGACTAAGAAATATTTCGTAAGATTTATATCCAAATAACGTTTACGATTAAGAACATTTGTTGATATTGATCCATAATCTTTACAACCAGGACTCTATTGTACGAGGTGTCCACAAAATGTTTTTGAACAAAAAGTGTTCCATACGATTCGTAATATTAACAGAAGGTTCTTGAAAATATCTTTGTTAGAAAAAGTAATATTCAAAGAAGGTTTTCAATGAAGATTTTTTTTTTGTAAATATACCCACAATCTTCCCAACAAGAACGATATAATGCGCAAAATGTTCGCAGTGTTTTTGGAGAAAGAAAAAACTGTAATGCAACACGTAATATTGATAGAATGTTTTTGTAAATATACCCACAATCTTCCCAACAAGAACGATATAATGCGCAAAATGTTCGCAGAGTTTTTTGAGAAAGAAAAAACTGTAATGCAACACGTAATATTGATAGAATGTTTTTGTAAATATACCCACAATCTTCCCAACAAGAACGATATAATGCGCAAAATGTTCGCAGTGTTTTTGGAGAAAGAAAAATCTGTAATGTAACACGTAATATTGATAGAATGTTTTTGTAAATATACCCACAATCTTCCCAACAAGAACGATATAATGCGCAAAATGTTCGCAGTGTTTTTGGAGAAAGAAAAAATGTAATGCAACACGTAATATTGATAGAATGTTTTTGTAAATATACCCACAATCTTCCCAACAAGAACGATATAATGCGCAAAATGTTCGCAGAGTTTTTTGAGAAAGAAAAAACTGTAATGCAACACGTAATATTGATAGAATGTTTTTGTAAATATACCCACAATCTTCCCAACAAGAACTGTATAATGCACAAAATGTTCGGCAGTGTTTTTTGCAGTGTTTTTTGAGAAAAAAAATTTTTTCGTGCAACACGTAATATTAATAGAATGTTTTTTTTTTCAGAATATTTTTCGCAGAATGTTTTTTTCAGCAAGATCTCCGTGTCTTTCTGACTTGTAACATTTAGATTTTCTAGTACGAACTCTGACATGATAAGAAATATTGACAGAATGTTTCAAGAAATATTTGTATTATGAAATTTGACTAGTAACGTTCAAATGTTGTTGCTGAACGAAAACCCTGCCTCATGACTTGTTTTGGGGAAACAATAACCCTCCCATATTACACAACTCTTCCATATTACAGAAAATATTCGCAGAATTTTCAAATAGGACAACTTTGGCTAAATGGCACGTAACATTCCTAATGTTCTGATAAAAGGGAAGGGGAAATTGCTTTGGAACAAGAACTCTTCCCTAATGTACCAAATGCTTACATAATTTTCAAATAGAGAACAATAGCTAAATGACAGGTAAGATTCTATTGTTCTGGAAAAAAAGGGCAAAGCCCTTTGGAACAAGAACTATTCCATACCATAGAAATGTTTGTATAATTTTCAAATAGAGAACAATAGCCAAATGATACGTAACTTTCTATTGTTCTGAAAATAAAAAAGGGAAAAGCGCTTTGGAACTGGAACTCTTCCATATCATACGAAATGTTTATATAATTTTCAAATAGAGAACAACAGCCAACTGCCACGTAACATTCTTAGTGTTCTTAATAAAAAAGGACAAAGTGCTTTGGAACAAGAACTCTTCCATAGTATACGAAATACTCACATAATTTTCAAACACAGCCAAGAAAACATTAGACAAATGACACGTTACATTCACAGTGTTATGAAAATGCTTTGGAACAAGAACTCTTCCATACTACGCGAAATATTCACATAATTTTCATAGAGAACATTAGCCAAATGAAACGTAACATTCACAATGTTCTGAAAATGTTTCGGAGCAAACACTCTTCCATATTATACGAAATATTCACAATTTTCAAATAGAGAACATTAGCCAAATGACACGTAACATTCACAATGTTCTGAAAATGTTTCGGAACAAAAACTCTTCCTCATATTATACGAAATATTCACAATATTCAAATAGAGATCATTAGCCAAATGGGACGTAACATTCACAATGTTCTGAAAATGTTTCGGAACAAAAACTCTTCCATATTATACGAAATATTCACAATTTTCAAATAGAGGTCATTAGCCAAATGAAACGTAACATTCACAATGTTCTGAAAAATATAGGGATGGGGATGGGGGTGGGGGGGGGTGCTCTAGAACGAAAGCACAATGCCGTAAGATATATAATTTTAACGAACAGAAAAGCGTCAAAAATAGTGATTTGTAGGAAATTGTCTCCCGGGTGAAATTTACTGAATCCGGCAAATTTCCGCTAGGTCTGACATTTACTCAGTACAGTTCACACCCTCCTCTGAAATCCCACTTTCGATGGAAACCCTTCACATACGAGAGAGGGATTCTCCAGGATACACGAGAAGTAAATCCAGTTTTTTTCTACTAGAACCCTCTCGTTTTATCCTTCCATAACACAAAACCACATAAGATTGGGTAATATCTTCTTCCGCTCATGAAGAGAGAAGAAGTACTCGAAGGTATTGTTGCTTAATAGTTCTTTTTGTTCTTGTGATAAAATGCCATTTAAAACGGTCCTCTGTACGTCCATACTCGATTTTGAAAATGGTGAAAATTGATAATTTCCAAAAGTTTGATTTCTTATGAAAATATCTAGTGATTTCTTGATATTGAAAGCTCCAGTTATTTTACAACAGATGTATATGGAAAAAGGAATTGTTCTGTTATTTTGAATAACTTTTGAAGTATTCGATTTTGAAAATGGTGAAAATCGATAATTTCCAAAAATTTGATTTCTTATGAAAATATATAGTAATTTCTTGATATTGAAAGCTCCCGTTGTTTTACAACAGATGTATATGGAAAAAGGAATTGTTCTGTTATTTTGAATAACTTTTGAAGTATTCGATTTTGAAAATGGTGAAAATTAATAATTTCCAAAAGTTTATTATAATATTCCTTAATTTCTTGATATTTAAATGTCGGTTTACTCCCTACAGATGTATTATGAAAATATTGTTCGGTGATTTTGAACAAATCACATTTTAGGTTTCGATTTTGACAATGGTGAAAGTCGATATTTTCCAAAATTTTGATTTCTTATGATAATATCTCGTAATTGAGATTTAAAGCCCCAGCAATCTCGCAATAGTTGTATTGGGAAAACTTGTCCGATGATTTTAAATAGTTTTTCACGCCTTCGATTTGAAAATGGTAAAATTCGATATTTTCAATAAGTTTGATTTCTTATGATAACATCTCGTAATTTATTGATTTTTAAAGCTCCCAGTTATCTCACAATAATTTTATTTGGAAAAAAAAATTGTTCGGTGATTTTGAATAGCTTTTGAAATATTCGATTTTGAAAATGGGGAAAATCGATAAATTCTAAAAGTTTCTTATGATAATATTTAATAAATTCTTGATATTTAAATACCAGTTATCTCCTTACAGATGTATCTTGAAAAATAAAATCGGTGATCTTGAACAAATAGCTTTTGAAGTATTCGATTTTGAAAATGGTGAAAATCGATATTTTTCCAAAAATTTGACTTCCCATGCCAATATCTCGTAATTATCTCGAGATTTAAATCCCCAGTTATCTCACAATAGTTGTATTTGGAAAAAAATTTGTTCGGTTATTTTGAATAGCTTTTGAAGTTTTCGATTTTAAAATTGGAGAAAATCTATAATTTCTAAAAGTTTCTTATGATAATATTTCTTGAATTCTTGATATTTAAATACCAGTTATCTCCCTACAGATGTATTTTGGAAAGAAACTTCGGTGATTTTCAACAAATAGCTTTTGAAGTATTCGATTTTGAAAATAGTGAAAATCGATATTTTTCCAAAAATTTGACTTCGCATGCCAATATCTCGTAATTCTCTCGAGATTTAAATCCCCAGTGATCTCACAATGGTTGAATTTGGAATTAAAATGTTCTGGGATTTTAAATAGCATTTGATGTATTCGATTTTGAAAGAAAATCCATAATTTCCGAAAGTTTCACTTCTAATTATGTAATTTGAGATTTAAATCCCCTGTTGTCTCATAACAGGTGTATTTTGAAAAAATTGGTCGATTTGGAACAAACAGCTTTTGAGGTATTTGATTTTAAAAATGGAGAAAACCGAATGTGAATATTATGTAATTTCGGGAAGTTCAATTAATTCTTTTCCTAAATTAAAATGTTTCCATTATACACTCAATTGTTTATATTTAAAAGTTAATTTTCATATTCCTCCAGACATTAAAATGCTTAAATGACACATTTATTTTTCTCATTTAAACTTCAAATTATTTAACTAGCTCAGTTTTCATGTTTCGTATCACGTTAATTATTCATAAGATTTTTATATTTGTGTATTAAATTGTTTCACCACTTGCCATTTTTCCATAAAATTGCTTCAACAATACGCAAGGTTGCCGTATATGTTAAAAATTTTATCCCTGTGCGCTTCAATTTATACCGCACTTCAAGTTCTTTTTATAGTTATTTGTTTGATTTTTTTTAACACTTTGATTTTTTCTCTTTTATCTTAGACTTGAGTGCTTCAGTAATACGTAAAATTTTCTCACTTAAACGCAATATTTTTGGCCATTTAGTTTTATTTCGTTTAATGTTATAGGACATAAATAGCATGATGAGCAAAACATAAGTTTATCCATCTTTTAATTTTTGTTTCTTTCTGCGTTAAAAGGCAGAATATATATATATATATATATATATATATATATATATATATATATATATATATATATATATATATATATATATATATATATATAGTCGGACCTCTATTTAACTACGTTATATATAATCCTACGTTATATATATTCGTAAAATAGAGGTTCCTTAAATAGAGGTCCGACTGTATCTCTCTCTCTCTCTCTGTATATATATATAATGTGTGTGTCTGTGTGAATAATACATATTTTTTTATGACTATGTCCTTCGTAAAACGTTAAATTTTTCATCACATTCGCTTTTCTTTGCACTTATGTTTACGCAAGTTTGCGTTGAGTGATTTTTCTTCATCATTTTAATTTTTCTGTTTCAACCTACGCGTAATTGCTTCACTAATAAGCTTAACGCTTCATTAAGTTTCTTGCGTGATGTGTTAAAATTTTAATCCTTTTGATTTTTCTACAGCGCTTCAATTTACGCATGTATACATTTTCGCATTCATTTGTTAGTATTTCTTTGTCATTTTGGTTTTTCCATTTCGACCGATTTTACGAGTATAGATTTTTTTTGCATACATTACGTTCTTTCATCATTTTGATGTTTCAACGCCAGTTGAATACTTTTCTTTATCAGTGGTGGCATTTCTCTTTCGACTGATGCTCAAATGCTTCGGTGATATGTATTGTTTTTCGACTGATATTCTGAATTGTTATCGCTTTAATTCTACGCGCTTCGTTTAATATTTAAAGATATTTTCTTAATTTTTCTGTACCACTTTCGTTTTTTCTGCTTCGACCAACGTTACGAGTATAGATGCTTCCATAGTACGTTAGTTTATCACATATATTAAAAACTCCCCCCCCCCCTTTGATGTTTCTATGCCATTTGAATATTTTTGTTTGACACATGGTCCACTCTTTCGACTTATGTTCAAAGGCTTCAGTAATGAGTATTATTTTTTTCACCGGATGTGTTAAACTGTTATTACTTCAATTTTCCTACGAGCTGCATATGAAATGCAAGTAGTTTTTCGCATTTATTTGTTGATTGTTCTGTATCACTTTGGTTTTACTGTTTCGACCAACGTTATAGTTGCTTCAGTGATACGTATGTTTTTCGCACGTGATGAATATTTTATAGCTTTCATGTTCTTATACCATTTATTAATTTTTCTTCACCACTTTCGCTTTTTTATTTCGACTTACATTCAAGTGCTTCAGTGTAACTTTTTTTTCTTTTTTTTTTAAAGCCTGATATGTTATTGGTATGGCTTTAACGTTCCTGTGCACTTCATTTCATATTCATGTTTGTTCTCGCATTTTTTTATTGATTTTTCTTTGTCCTTTATATTTCGACTTCCATTGAAGTGCTTCAGTGATACATATTTTTTGTAGCCTGATATGTTAAATTGTTATAGCTTTAATTTTTCTGCGCGCTTCATTTCTTATTCAGGTATATTCTCGCATTTATTTGTTGATATTTCTCCATCACTTTGGATTTTCTTATTCTTACCATGTAAATGATCATGTTACAATTATCATGTTAATAGTATTACCATGTTAAGGTTTCTGATTCGTACCATGGATTTCCTACACGCTTTAAATCATATTCAGGTTAATTCTCGCATTCTTTTTTTTCCTTTTTTTTTTTTTTTGGGGGGGGGGGGGAGTTGTTGAATTTTCTCCATCTCTTTGAATTTCCTTATCCTTTTTCCGGATCCATGTTAATTATCATGTTACCTTGGTCAGATTAATTGGCTTACCATATTAATGTTCCTGACTCTTACCATGGATTTCTTACGTGATTCATTACATATTCAGGTATATTCTCGCGTTTGTTGATTTTTCTCCATCAATTTGGATTTTCTGATCCATGTTAATGATCAGGTTACCATGATGACGTTAATAAGCTTACCATGTTAATGTTCCTGATTCTTAAAATGGATTTCCTGCACGCTTCATTTCATATTCGGGTATATTCTCGCATTTATTCGTTGATTTTTCTCCCTCACTTTGAATTTCTTGATCCATGGTAATGGAAAAATCAGCAAAAAATGCGACGATATACCCGAATATGAAATGAAGTGCGTTGGAAATGCATGATATGAATCAGGATCATGAACATGGTATTAATGGCAGGTTAATAAGCTTGCCATGTTAATGTTCCTGATTCTTACCATGGATTTCTTGCGCGTTTCATTTCCTATTCGGGTATATTCTCGCATTTATTCATTGATTTTTCTTCCTCACTTTGAATTTCCTAATCCATGTTAATGGAAAAATCAACAAAAAATGCGACGATATACTCGAATATGAAATGAAGTGCGCTGGAAATCCATGGTAAAAATAAGGAACAAGAAAATGGTATTAATGGCAGGTTAATAAGCTTACCATGTTAATGTTTCTGATTCTTACCATGTTAATGATCCAGTTACCATGATTAGGTTACCATGTTAATGCTCCCTATTCTTACCATAGATTTCCTGAGCACTTCCTTTCCTATTCAGGTATATTCTCGCATTTACTTAAGGATTTTTCTCCATCTCTTTAGATTTCCCGATTGTTACCATGTTAATGATCCTGTTACCATGATTAGGTTACCATGTCATTGCTCCCTATTCTTACTGTAGATTTCCTGAGCACTTCATTTCCTATTCAGGTATATTCTCGCATTTACTTAAGGATTTTTCTCCATCTCTTTAGATTTCCCGATTGTTACCATGTTAATGATCCTGTTATCATGCTTAGGTTACCATGTCATTGCTCCCTATTCTTACCATAGATTTCCTGAGCATTTCTTATGCAGGTATATTCTCGCATTTACTTAAGGATTTTTCTCCATCTCTTTAGATTTCCAGATTGTTACCATGTTAATGATCCTGTTACCATGATTAGGTTACCATGTCATTGCTCTCTATTCTTACCATAGATTTCCTTAGCACTTCATTTCCCATTCAGGTATATTCTCGCATTTACTTAAGGATTTTCCTCCATCCCTTTAGATTTCCCGATTATTACCATGCTAAATGACGCAGTGGGGAAAACTTGAAGCACCCCAAACCCACGTAGAAGGTGGAAAAACCAAGCTAACCAAGCAATAACACGCGTAACTTAACGAACACCGCTTAAAATGAGAAAAAAAAACATGGAAATGAGGTGTCAACCGTCCTCCAGTGCACGGCACGAACATCTTCCGCGGAAGTCAGATTCTCCCATTCACACTCGAGCAAACCCGAAACTGCCCGCACAGCAAAACCGGGAGAGAGGTAATTAAAATTGGCGAGGAAGCTGCATCACCAGGCAAGCACTTTTCCGCGCGTACCCCGATACCCAAGAAATGCGCGCATTGTTTGGAGGAGAGAAATCAATATGCACAGCCTGTGCCGGTCCGTTCATTACCGGCAGTGTTTTCTTCCACGGCGCTCTGAACGTCCGAAGAGAGAGAGAGAGAGAGAGAGAGAGAGAGAGAGAGAGAGATCGATCGCGTTTTCGAGCCAGATCGGGTGGGGGGTGGGGTGGGGGTAACAATGGCCGGTATCCCGTATCCGAAGGCGTGACAGGATGTGAGTATCGCGGCTGAGATAACGCGGATATTCTGCCGCTTCGGAGTGCGAGAAATATTAAAATGATACTCCGAGCTTTTTGTTTTGCGCGCGATCGTTTATATTTATGCCGCATGTCAGGGGAATTGACAGATTCGACGTGATGCGATATTCGATGATTCTCGGGGACGCGCGGTAAATCGGCGGCTCTTTTTGCGCGTGATGCTGGGCTGGCGGTACTAGCCGCCATTTCTATGCCCGCTGATCGATCATGGCCAAGGAAGAATTTGTAATTCAGTTATATATATATATATATATTGTGACACTGTCTCAATTACTACACGGAATTAGTATTTCTATAAGTATGTGATGTCCCGTTCCTACACCTCAACATGTCATCTATCGGCGAACTGTTGATCTGGGCGGTCTCATAAACTCTAGGATAAGAGGCCATAAAGTTCTTGTAATGTGCGGTTCTGACGTTATAGAACACATAAATCCCAGAGTGGTTCGAGGGCTTTTGAAATTTTTGACACGCGACATTTGTGACATTTAGAATCCCATAAACTTCGAACACTTATCAGCACTTCAAACGCCAGAGAAATCCCTTTGAATTCGCCGACAGTATAAAAGAAGACCCCAATAGTCCACAAGAGAGATCTGTTTTTGAGTGCCAGAGAGACGCAGCTCTCTTGGTCAGAGATGCCTCATAAGCCAGACCTGTCGTTGAACCCGAAGCCATTCTGACTATCGAACCGTATATATTCTAACTCGCTGTACAGACTTGCTTTAACTGTTGTAGTTGTAGTATGATTAAAGTATCGTAGTAAAGTAATTGAAGCGAAAGGCTTGTCGTATTATTGACTACGGTACTATAAAAGAGGGATAGCACGTTCAAAACTAGGCCAATCTGTTTAAAATTTGAATATGTTGTTAAGTAAGAGGTGCTGAACAATACTATATTATGCAAAATAGTAGCGCTGCATTCGGAATACGTCATTTGCGAGGAGCATAAAAGTGCATGCCTCAGAGCAAGGCGGCAATTGTATCTGCGAGGCTGAGATAGGACATATGGCATAGCCCAAATTGTAACAATGACCTCCAGGCATCATTTGACTGAAGAACTGCGATGGCGAGCTATTGGAAGACTAGAGGCAGGACAAAGTCGGACAGAAGTGGCCAGATAGCTAAATGTGAGTCCGTCTGTGGTTCATAGACTTTGGCAACAATTTCTATCCACGGATTCGGCATCCAGGAGGTTCAGCCAAGGACGGCCATACGCTACGACGAGTGCCGATGACCGATATTTGTCATTATCCTCACGAAGGAATAGAACCGCAACTCCGTATGCAATCTCCGTCTGCAGATCCTCCCTCGCTGCAAGCTCTGGAAGGTTGGTATCAACGTCAACCGAGTGTAGAAAGCTTCATGAAGATGACCTTTTTGCGAGGCGACCAGCCATTTGCGTCCCGCTCACGTCACGCCATAGGCGGGAACGTTTGCAGTGGGCACGTCAACATGTCCACTGGACGCGTGATCAATGGAGTGTTCTCTTTACGGATGAGTCCAGGTTTAGCCTCCAAAGCGATAGTAGGCGTATTTTGATTTGGAGAGAACCTGGAACTCGTTTTCATCCATCACACATCTGTGAAAGAGATGCATACGGATCATGCAGGGTCTGTGTTCGGAGGGGGGGGGATCTCTTTGGGTGGACGCACAGACCTCCATGTCTTTCCCCGTGGAAATGTGAATGCTTACACCTATAGAGATGACATCCTTGTTGCTTATGTGCGCCCTTATGCCGGGGTAATGGGTGATGCTTTCGTGCTACAGGACGATAACGCGAGACCGCACAGGGCATCGTCGATGCTTATCTTGAGCAGGAAGCAATTCAGCTCATGGAGTGGCCAGCTCGATCACCGGACCTGAATCCTATCGAGCAAGTTTGGGACGCTTTAGGACGACGTATAGCTGCTCTCGATTTTCCTCCTAGGACCCTAGTCACGCTTTCAACTTCTTTGCAAGAGCAATGACTCTCACTTCCTACCGAACTCATAGACCGCGTAATCGACAGCATCAGACATCGCTGTATGTGCTGTATTGCTTCTCGAGGGGATCATACGCCATATTAAAGGTACTTTTCCTATACCAAACTGACACATCCGATTTGTTCATTGTATACATATGCTAGTATCTATAGCACCATAATTGTCTGGCGATTTCTTTTTATGCTATTTTATACCTACCTATGTGTTGTATAATTTGTATAAGTTTCATTAAATTCTACGCGTTACTTTTTGAGTAATCGCTATTTTTGTAACTTTTCCTTAATTTTTGATAACCAGTGTACAGTGTACATATATATATATATATATATATATATATATATATGTGTGTGTGTGTGTGTGTGTGTGTGTGTGTGTGCGTGTACCGTGTTTCTCGGACCATAAGCCGCACCGGACGATAAGACCGGCTTTATGGGATAATTTATGGGATAATTTATGGCAGGGTTTTTTGAAAAGAACTCAAGATAACGATAAAAAGTTGAGAATTGAAAAAAATTAAACTTTATCAGTTACAGGAAAATCATAAGGGAATCAAATCAGAAATTTTGTTATTCTCGTATGATTAAAGTAGGGTATATTTTTGATAACCATATATTTCAACATACTATGCTTGCTATTTTTTAGTTGTCGATTGAATAGGCTATAATATATAGAGTAATGAACATTTAAAAAAAATTATATAAATTGTTATCAATATATGATGATCATTCCAATAAGTAAATAATTTAAAATATCGGTTCACATTTTGTTTGACAGAATAAAGCATATTAACGCTTTATTTAAAGTGCATTTGATTGATTGCTTATTAATGGTATTGCTAAAGTTTATTCGAATCTTCCCTCCTTTTTAAAATTTCTCTCAAACTGCGTTTATTTGCAAGTAATAAAGCTGTATTTGCGTTGGTTGGTTCCCCTAGCAATTCATGTTATCTGTAAAAACGGTTAGCAATGGAGTTGCTAGGCGCCTTTTCCAGGTTTATAAGTTCATTTAATGGAATCATTCAATCCGGTTTTCGTTAAACGTGCCTTGGTGTTTCGTGTTTCATATCTCCCCCCCCCCCTTCCATTTATCTGGCTTGCATTCGGTCTAAAGTTTACCTAGAATCGGGTCTGTTTACCAAAGCGATCTGGCTAATGAGACACACTACTTTCAGTTTACTCTTAATAACGGCGCTACTAAGAAGTATACAGTGGTAGTAAATTAGTCCACTGATTACTTCCGTCTTGATTTCTTTGCGGAATGTACTGTACATGTATATATGTATATACACAATCTGCAAATGAGGATATCTGAGGTCCTGATATACGCTACGCCGCCCTCCGCCGTTAAATATCGTGTAGGAAACAACATTGGCATGAGTCGCATGCAAGATGCCACGAAGTGCAGTTATCTGATTTCGAGAAAGGTGTCATCGTCGGGTATCACAGAAATGGCCGATCCTTAAAGGACATATCTAGCGAGCTGAATTACCCAAAATCGACAGTTGTCTAAATGATTCAGAAGTGGAAGGTGAGCGGTGATTGTCGGGATGTGCCCCGAGTCGACAGACCCCGTGAAACTGGGAGACCGACGGGTGATGTTCAGAGATATTCGGATGAACCGCAGCCAGCCGATGGCCGACATACTCCAGGTGTTTCAACAGGCATCCGGGAGTATTGTTTCGATGAATACCATCCGTAAGGAAGCACATCTGCTTGGTTTTAATGGCCGTACTGCCGCCCATAAGCCTTTGATCAGAAAGACCGACCGCTCTGCTCGGTTAATGGGGTACAAAGCACGTCGAAGTGAACCGTATATCAGCTGAAACGGGTTCTCTGGAGCGACGAATCAAGTTTCACCCTCTACCGTTCGGGTGGCAGGGTCTGGGACTGGCGTCTGCCTAGAGAACGCCTCCTGCCAGAATTCGTTGTGCCTACAGTAAAGCTCAGGCGGAGATGGAATTATGGTCTGGGGGTGTTTCTCCTTGTAAGGACCGAGACCTTTGGTACAAATTCATGGTTGGCGCAGCTTGCCCTCTCTGGACCTTGCGCCAATAACATCCCCCCCCCCAAAAAAAAAAAACAATTCATGGTAAGCTCAACGCTGACGCCTACTACACTATTTTGGATGACAGCGTGCTTCCTACGTTGTGGCAGTTTTACACGTTGGACCTACGTTACTTCCAGGACGACAACACCAGCTATCATGTTTCGAGGTCAATCGTGGATTGGTATAGTGACAATGTGGTTAACCGAACGGACTGGCCTGCCCAGAGCTCAGACCTGGACCCTATCGAGAACCTCTGACACGAGTTGGATGGCCAAATTGAGGTGTGCAACAACTGTCCAAAATCGGTGAAGTAACTTACATGTCTTCTCCAAGCCGAGTGGAAGAAAATACCACGAGCCGCCATGCAAGGACTTGTGGAGAGCATGCCCCGGAAGGTTGAGACTGTGATTGCATCTCGTGGAGGCTCTACCAACTATTGAATATGAATAAATTTTGTTTCTCCTTTGCATCACAGGTGTCCAAATACTTATTGGTTGATAGTATATATATATATATATATATATATATATATATATGTACATACAGGGAAACTTCTCTGGCCAGCCATCTCTCTAAACGGTCCTATTTTATTCCGAACTGATTCAATGCACTCCATGGAGCCAATATCATTTTACCCTCTTTTCCACAGCCACCCCTCAAAACGGACCCCATTTTCGGAACCATATCTGGTAGCCATAGGAAAGTCCAGTCTCTGTGCATGTACGCACACACACACACACACACACACACATATATATATATATATATATATATATATATATATATATATATACAGTGGAATCTCGATCGATCGTTTTCGGATCCATCGTTTTTCCGTATGTGTCGTTCATTTTATCCAGTCCCAACGACCATATTGCTTTGTTATGATACCGCATCTATCGTTTTCCTGCATTTATCGTTCATTTCAATCGGCCCCTTCAAAAACGATAGATCGAGATTCCACTGTATATATATATATATATATATATATATATATATATATATATATATATATATAGTGTGTGTGTGTATGTATATACAGTCGATGTTCGTTACAACGACCTCCTGCATCCCAAAGAAAAAGGTCTTTATAACGAGTGGTCGTTGTATCGAAAGTTTAAAAAATAACAAATTAAAGATGATTCCATTGGGGACTTTTTGCACCTGTCGTTGTATTGGAACTGTCGCTACAACGGTCTGTCGTTATAACGACGGTAGACATACGTAATCAGAAATCTGGGCAGCTATTGATGATGCCGACAGACAACTCATTCAGTCTGCGGGCCCTTACAGTCAAGTCCTCTCAACGTTCCCCATTAACGGATGCTTCCTACACGCTTTCCCTGCCCGAGCACCGTCCATCAGGCTTTTGGTTCCGCAGCCGCTGCGGTTGACGGAAGTTCCTATGCGGTCATCTATCTCCTCTGAAATTTCCTCGTTCGCGAGCCATTCCTCATCTTCGGAAATGACAGCAGATTATGACAGGGGGAGGGGGGGACCCCAGCTGCCAGATGTCACGGGGCAACGCGGCGTGTGCCCCGAGGGCCCTCTTGCAGGGGTTTCGAAACCTGCGCGCTCGCATAAGTCGACGCAGGGCTGAAGGCATAGTCAACGCAGGCTTATTGTTTTAAGGGAGGCAATGTTAGAAAGGAGGATGCCGGGTTGTTTTTTTTTTAACCAAAAAAAAAAAAAAAGTAAAGTGTGTCTCTTAATATTTTTTTTCCTCTTTAAATTAATAATGTTGCATAAATAGGAAATTTTATATCCGTATTTTGATTTTTTGTTTTCTTCTTTTTTTTTTCAAATCGTGACTACCTCTTTATTACAATCCAAGATGAGGATAAAAAGAGACAGCGATTTCTTTTTGAAACATTAATTTACGGCCATTTTTTTATTCTTAAGTCACGTTCCTCCGGCTGCTCCCGGGTAACACTAACGTCTATTGTGTGCTACGTGTTCTTCACCGCAGAGTCGTTAATGTTGAGTGACGTGTTAGCGAGTCGTTAGTACGCGATAGATGAGTCACTAGTGGTCCATAGCGTAGAGTCATGACCTGAAAATCTCCCGGGCCAAGGACTGTGGATGTTTTGGGTGCCTCAAACTCACCCTAGTCTGTTCTCGTTGTTAATCACGGTTATGGACAATCTATCCATGCCAAATGTTACTGACCAGTAGAAACGGGGTGGATATCTGTACTTCGCGCTAGTAAGTCATTTTAAGTAGCATACCTTGGTAATAAACTTTTATACTAGTTAAAATTATTTGCTTAAAATCCTCTTAAAATTTACGAGTTTACTTTAGGGACGCTTACGAGCTTACTAATTTTATTAGTTGTTGAGAAGCGACATAAAATTCAAAACTTGACTTATAAGGTTATATTCGAGACCTTTTATTGAGAAGTAGAATTTTTTTTTCTGAATCAGTTTTTAAAATATGGTAAAAATTATATATATATATATATACAGGGGTGCATGAAGGGGCAAGGGGCCTGACCCCCTCCCCCCAAAGAAATAGAAATTGCATTATGAATATTGATTTTGCATTATAAATATTTTTATGCGTTCATCTCGCCCCCCCCCCAAGAAAAAATCCGGGGTGCGCCACTGTATATATATATATATATATATATATATATATATATATATATATATTTCCGTATGCTCCCGAGAGAATGATGTCTTGGAACCTCAGACTGTCTTAATTGGGCTCTGGGGACAAAGTAAGTTCTTGTAGTTGTCTACCGTCTAAGAAAATGCAAGCCGAAGTAAGTTGTAACACGTCGCGGAAAATATATCCTGACTTAATGTAACACAGTAGTACAATAAATCGTGTATTTTCACGTCACGTAGACTATTTGGGAAGTAAACCCTGGTCGTTAGTTTTTCGTAAGTATGGTCCTGCCTGAAGATTTCAACTCAATATTCTGGCAATATGCAAACAGATTTGCAAAACATCAAGGTTGGTCATTTGTAGTTTAGATGCGCGTTTATTTTTCTGAAGTCAGCTGTTATGCACACTAACAAAGCACTACATCCTGGCATTATGTCTCACTAGCATAATTGATAGTCAGTCTTAAAACATAAGGTTAAGACTTAACTGTTGAATTAATTGGTAACAGCTATATTCAGCCTTCAGTTGCCACCATGATTACAGTCACAGATCAATATGTGACAAGTTAGCCCTTCGTGGTAGACAGTCATTTGCTTTCCGTTCTAGCAAATAGAGTACTGTGGTAGTAAAACATAGTTGTATGGTGTAGTGGTAAAGTATAGTTGTATGATATGGTGGTAAAGTAGAGTTGTATGCTATGGTAGTAAAGTAGAGTTGTATGCTGTGTTAGTAGAGTAGAGTTGTATGCTGTAGTAGTAGAATAGAGTTGTATGATGTGATAGTATAGAGTAAAGTTGTATACTGCGGAAGTAAAGTAGAGTTCTACACTATGGTAGTAAAGTGGAGTTGTATACTACGGTAGTAAAGTAGAGTTGTATACTGTAGTAGTAGAGTAGAGTTGTATGCAGTAGTAGTAGAGTAGAGTTGTATGCTGTAGTAGTAGAGTTGTATGCTATGGTAGTAGAGTTGAGTTGTATGCTGTGTTAGTAGAGTAGAGTTGTATGCTGTAGTAGTAGAATATTTGTATGATGTGATAGTAGAGTAAAGTTGTATGTTGCGGAAGTAAAGTAGAGTTGCACACTACGGTAGTAAAGTGGAGTTGTATACTATAGTAAAGTAGAGTAGTAACTGCATGCTGCGGTAGCAAAGTATATTTTTTTGCATGCTGCGGTAGTAAAGTATATTTGTATACTTTGGTAGGAAAACAGAGCAGTATGCTTTGGAAGTAAAATTTTTAGTGCAATTCTTTTCTCACGTGGTTACAGCGATGTATTCCAGCAATATCTAAACAACAGACCAATCATATATTGACAAATACAGTTAATAATTTATGTTGTATTCCGTTGTAATAAGGTTTTACAGTGCGGGTAAACTTTTCAATACGAAATTTTTTCAGAAGTGTTTAGTTAAGGTCTATTTTCTAGGTCTTTGTGTTATTACAGTAATATAATATATAGACAGTCGGTAGTATTAGACGGTAGCTTTTCATTACAATTATGTACTTCTGTAATAAACTTCACTTGCAATTTTTTTATGGTTACAGCAGTATATTAGAGCCTTTAATTTTTTTCAGTAATAAATGTGTTAAGTATTTTTCAACTGTCTTACTGTACAGTAAGTCATTTCTGCATAATAATCAGTTATTATGTCATTATTATAGAAAAATATTTAATATGGGCAACAGTATAATATAATTGCTAGGAAATCATAGTTCTAAAGCTCTCTAGAATTTTATTACTGTTGCTAGTCTATTCAGTTGCAAAACATTGTGACAAATCATCAGTGTTTTATAACCGGCTAGCATGTCATTGGCAAGTATGTCTCTCTCTCTCTATATATATATATATATAGATATATATATATATATATATATATCTGTGGCCTGGTACAGGAAGTGCCTTAGTCAGTTTTTTCTAAGTTCACTTTGTTTGCTTGTATCTTTTTAAAAAAATATTATTCTCAATGTAATAATTACCCAAGTCTGTCCGATGCTTTAAAAGTGCTTTCTAAACCCTTGTACAGACTTGAGTACTTATTGAAAATAATATTTTTTTTTAAAGAGACGCAAGCAAACAAAGTCATCTTGGAAAAAAACTGACTTAATCACTTCTTGTACCAAGCCACAGATATATATATATATATATATATATATATATATATATATATATATATATATATATATATATATATATATTTATTTATATATATATATATATATATATATATATATATATATATATATATATATATATATATATATATATATATATATATATATATAATGTATGCATATATATGTATATATGCATGCTTATGTATGTATAAATGTGTGCATATGTATGTATATATACATATATATATGCATATATATATACAGCCATATGTATTTGTACACTATTTACCAATAAGTATTTGGACACCCATGCAAATGACGATATCTGTGCTCCTGATTTACGTCCCACCCTCCGCCATTAAATATGGTGTAGGGAACAGCATTGGCATTAGTGGCATGTTAGACGCCAAGAAGTACAGAGTTATCTGATTTCGAGAAAGGTGTCATCGCCGGGTATTACAGAAATGGCCGATCCTTAACCCATTTAAGACTGGCGTTGCGAAAACGCAACATTAATTTCTGTATTTTTTAAAGGCATGTTCAAAATTTTGCACGTCTGAAGTAACATTTTTATTTTATTTTCTATACTTCAATTGATCATAATAATTTTTTTGTTTCCTCCTTTCCCCACTTTTAGCACTTGCAAAAAATTGTTTTTTTCTGGTGTTTTGAAAGGGAAAAAAATGACTATTTTCAAATAATAACCTTAGATAGCAGCACATGATAAATTTCCGATTTGATGCTTGTTCCGAGTTTATTAGAGACTAAAGAACAAAATGGCTTCAACAGATAAATCATAATTTTTGTTTTTATGTTTCTCAATTCATATTTTTAAAAATGTTGCGAAAACGCAAGATCAGTCCAAAGTGTATTACTTATTTCCAATGTGTTTTATTAGTGCTGTCTAGTTTTTCATGCAGTAAATTGGTATTGTTTGCATTTCGGATAAGTTTGACTCTAGAAAAAAGCGATTTTTGACATTGGAAGAGACATTGGAGTATTTTCATGGCCTAGATGATATTTCAGAATCGTCCTCAACAGAAGCTAATGAGGAACCATAATTCGTTATTATCCCTCCAGATTCGGATGATTTGAAGGATGAAGAAGCTATTGATGATAATATTTTATGTGAAAATGTCGAATCACCTAGACATTTCAGGTGAAATCAACATTTTTTTTCTAATAAATGTAAAAGTAAGCAATATAGTAAGAAAAAGGAGCAAATTGTATGGGGAAAAGGGTGACTCTACATGGAGGTAATGAATTCTAAAATAAGTTTATCAGAGTTTAAGAGATCTATATCTTTGAGAGAGCCATATATTTGATAAAAAGGCTTGAAGAAATGCAGATGAATTCTGTTTTACCTGAAACTTTACATATTGGCAGACCATCTTCAATTCAAAATCTAATTCTCAACGAAACTCGGAAAAACTGTATGGACCATATTATTACAAAAAATAGTGAAAATAAACAAAAAATGTAAACACTGCAAAAGTCAAACAATTTCTGTATGTAATAAGTGTAATGTACCTCTTCATGCTAAATGTTTCAAAGATTTAAAAAAATGTTTAAATTTTTTTATAATTTTAAATTTTTATATTTTTAAAATTTTTATATCGGTTTGGACTGATGTTGCGAAAACGCAACATTTTGTAACTCTCGTAAAAATAAATTTAATTTTATGGAAACAACTTATTTGTGTAATTAATGTTCTAAGAAGTGTTAAAACACTGTTTGGTGCATTTCCAATAAAGAAAACATGGAGCGGTCCTAAATGGGTTAAGGGACATATCTAGCGAGCTGAATTACCCAAATTCGACAGTGGACTATGAGATTAAAAGTTGAGCGGATGTGCCTCGAGTATGCCCAGACCCAAAATACTGGGAGATAGAGACCGACGGGTGCTGTCCACAGAAATTCGGAAGAACCGCACCCAGTCGATGGTCCACATACTCCTGGAGTTTCAAGAGGCATCCGGGAGTGTTGTTTCAATGAATACCATCCGTAAGGGAGCACATCTGCTTGGTTTTCATGGTCGTGCTGCCGCCCATAAGCCTTTGATCACAAAGTCCATCCGCGCTGCTCGGTTAATGTGGTACAAAGCACGTCGAAGTGAATCCTAGATCAGAGGAAACGGGTTCTCTGGAGTGACGAATCAAGGTTCACCCTCTGCCGTTCGGATGTCAGGGTCTGGGTCTGGCGTCTACCTGGGAAACACCTCCTGCCAGAATGCATTGTGCTCTCGGTAAAGTTCGGCGTAGGTGGAATTATGGTCTGGGGTTGTTTCTCATTGTATGGACTGGGACCCTTGGTCCCAATTCACAGTAAGCTGAACACCGACGTCTGCTGCACTATTTTGGATTACAGTGTGCTTCCTGTGTTGTGGCAATTTTACAGGTTAGATCCATGTTACTATCAGCTAGACAACACCGGCTGTCATGTTGCGAGGTCCGCCATGGATTGGTAAGGTCACAATGGGGTTAACAGAATGGACTGGCCTGCCCTGACCTGAACCCTGTCGAGAACCTCTGGGAAGAGTCTGATCGCCGCATTGAGGGGTGCACCGTCCAAAATCGGTGAAGGAACTTACATGTCTTCTCCAAGACATGTGGAAGAAAGTTCCACTTGCCGTCGTACAAAGACTTGTGAAAAGCATGCCCCGGAGGGTTGAGGCTGTAATTGTCTCTCGTGGAGGCTCTACCAACTATTGAATATGAATAAATTTTGTTTTTCTTTTCTATCACAGGTGTCCATATACTTATTGGTAGATGGTATATATTTATGCTTATGCATGCATACCCCAGAGAGAATGAGGTCTTGGAGCCTCAGACTGTCTTAATTGGGTCATGGGTGCAAAGTAAGTTCTTGCAGTTACCCACTGTCTTAGTAAATGCTTACCGAAGTAAATTATAACACGATCAAGGATAAATATGTCCTGTCTTAATGTAACACAGTGGTACAATAAAACGAGTATTTTTGCGTCACCTAGACTATCTGGGAAGTAAACTTAGGTAAAATATATACCCTATCGTAAAACAACATGGAAAAGACCTCTTAAATTTATATCATTGTGGTACCTGCTTACATAAATACATCACAGTTTGTCCAAAGTCTTTACAGTATTATAGATTGTCGTAATAAATCATTGATGTATAATAATTAAGTCCAGAATAATTTGTTAAGTCATTACAGCATTGCAATTTTGTTAGCAAATCCTAACAGTATTATAGTGTCGCAGTAAGTGCTCACATCACTATAGTGTAGAAGAAAGTCACAAAATGCTTAAAAGCTATTACACCATAGTAGTGTCATTGTTCTGTAGAACGGTACTGTAGCACTACCATGTCGGAACATACAGTACTTAAACACGGGATGTATTAATCACATACATATGCAACTCGGTCGTTGATAATTGACTTGCCGAGCATCTTGGCTAGCTTTAAAGAATCCCTTTGGTGAGGTCGTAGGGCGATTTCTATGAAAAGAAATACTAAAAAAAACACCATGTTTCTTATGTCTCCTTTCCGGAATACATTCTGGACCAGGCCCATAGCAGGCTGCAGAGTGAAGGGATGAGGTTCCAGGTTTTTGGCAAACGGCCTTAGGGCACTACAGAAGTTGGAATCTTACTTGAGCGCCATCTGGTGAGCTCTCACCCTCCTCCAACCCCTATAAATCACAGGGAAGGACTAGTCAGTATACAGATTTAACGTGCCCATACCCGGCGTAGACACATTGGCATTCAGTGACGCTTGTATATGGAATTCGATCCGAGCACCCCCTGTGTTAAATTCTACTAGGCTGCCTCAGATCTAAGACGTTCTGATAAACATGGCTTAGGGGTTATTGTGATATCTCGGGGAGACCTTCTCTAATTTAATTTAATAGAAATTAGAGTTGATACAAGCAGACCGCTGTAATGTCGTATTCCCGATACTGAAAACAAACTTATCAAAACATATTGATCAATGAACATCCTTCCTTTCAACTCAGTTTTTCTTTTCCCTGTGTCTTCAGCCCCCCCCCCCCCTGCACGCACACGCCTTTTACGCTAGACTAGGAAAGGCATAACTCCTGTTACGTTACTAAAATTAAACCCAGAAAGCAAATAGTTAGTATTTCTCAAGAACTGGAATTCTATAAAACGTCCATTACTCAAAGTGTCCGCGGTTCGGGAGTGGCCGTTAGAGCAGGTTTAACTGCGCACGCACAGCGATACATCCCGTTCTCCTCGTGTCCATTTTAGTGAATTTTTAACTCTAAACGAGACACAAAGAGTTTTTGTCTTTCCCTCTTAATTTTCGGCTTAATTGCGGCTTACTATCGTCCGAAGAGTGACGTCTCATTCTCGACTCTTCTAAATGAAGACGTTTAGGGCCTGCATTTGCATGCGCCGGCCCTAAATGTCTGGTGGAGGCGAGTTTTACACCTCGAGTATTGCCATTTGGTCACGTTTTCGGGGAGATTAGGCGAGATTTAGTGGACGAACACTTCCATGCATTATTCATGGCAGTTGGCTCGCAAAAAAATGCTAATATCGTCTGCGAAAGCGGAGTTGCCAGGAAGAGGTTTCCCTCCCAGCGTAAAGGCTCGGTTTTCAAGCAACTAAAAAGGTCCCAGGTGTAGGACGTCAGATACGTTCCCAAGCTAAGAGAGTAAGCAGATCCTTGTAACTATTCATAGAAAATCTATTCTCATACAGAGTCCACCTGTCGAAGGGATGGATCAAGCGGAATGAGCTATCAAATTCTTGTAACTATTTAAGTTGCTAAACAGACATTTGGGGCAGTCCGTGAAGGAAAAACTGCTGCCTCAATTTACTTCGTTTTGGTCTTAACCTTTTCCTTACGGGGTGGCATGTATCCCAACACTACGGAATGTATATATATATATATATATATATATATATATATATATATATATATATATATATATATATATATATATATATATATATGTATATATATATGTATCTATATATATATGTATATATATATATGTATCTATATATATATGTATATATATGTATATATATATATGTATCTATATATATATGTATATATATGTATATATATATATGTATATATATATATGTATATATATGTATATATATGTATATATATATATATATGTATATATATGTATATATATGTATATATATATATGTATATATATATATGTATATATATATATATATGTATATATATATATATGTATATATATATATATGTATATATATATATATGTATATATATATATATGTATATATATATGTATATATATATATATAGATGTATATGTATATGTATATATTATATATATATATATATATATATATATATATAATATATATATCTATATATATATATATGTATATGTATATATATATGTATATATATATATATATATATATATATATATATATATGTATATGTATATATATATGTATATATATATATATATATGTATATATATATATGTATATATATATATATATGTATATATATATATATATATATATATGTATATATATATATATATGTATATATATATATGTATATATATGTATATATATATATATATGTGTATCTATATATATATATAGATATATATATATATATATATATATATATATATATATATATATATATATATATATAACCCCTTTAATAACCGTTCTTACAAAGGGGTTTGAAATTTCCCGTTCTAAAGAGGGAATGGGAAAAATGGCCCCGCAAGCTAAAGGTTAAACGAAAGATTGTAATCTATGGATGTGTCAAATTTGGTTTTTGGAACCTCAATTTCTATTAATGAGCGATAATTTACAGTTAAAAACTGATCTCTGCGCATGCCCAGTGGCATGTTTAAATCTGTCTTTAGAAACTGTGTTTCTGCGCATGCCCAGTGACATGTTTTAATGATAAACAAGTTTATTCCGAGGAGTCTCTCTAGATCTCTCTTTGGCTTTTTTATTTTCATGATAATTATGTTTGTGAAATATAAGATTAAACCTGATGGAAATTGTTTATTTCGCGGTGTTTAATTAGTGATAATTTACAATTAAAAAAATTGCTTTCTGCGCATGTGGCATTTTTAAATGTGACTTTAGATATTCACTAAGCACAAGGCCTCTTAAACACATTCATTTGTTTCTTCGCATTATTATGATTTTCAACATTTGTCAATAATGTGTTGAGTATAATTTGTGTATTAGTACATTTATTTACTTTCTAGCCGTCATGTTTTGATGGATACCAACTAGTACATATAAAGCATTTTATAATTGGTAATACTTCTTGAATCCCAGTTAATACCATCGATCCTCAATATTTATCCCGATAAGGGAGAAATAGAATTCTTGAAACTGTTCATTTAGAAAAAATTCTCGTTGACTGATACCCAGAAAATTCTAATTTACGACTCAGCAAGGTAAAAGAAGAATGCCAACTTTTGTAACCATTCATGTAGATTATATCTCTATTTGTAATACCCTTTAAATCTTGTACTAGTATAATCAATCCTTAGTATTCATCAGTGTAAGGGAGGAGTTAAATTCTTGTGACTATTCATATAAAGCATTTTATTATTGGTAATACTTCTTGAATCCCAGTTAATACTATCGATCCTCAATATTTATCCCGATAAGGGAGAAATAGAATTCTTGCAACTGTTCATTTAGAAAAAAATCTCGTTGACTGATACCCAGAAAATTCTAATTTACGACTCAGCAAGGTAAAAGAAGAATGCCAACTTTTGTAACCATTCATGTAGATTATATCTCTGTTTGTAATACCCTTTAAATCTTGTTAATATAATCAATCCTTAGTATTCATCAGTGTAAGGGAGGAGTTAAATCCTCAATATTTATCCCAATAGGGAGAAATCGAATTCTTGTAACTGTTCATGTACCAAATATTCTTGTTCATACCCAGAAAGTTCTTATTTCCCAGTGCCCGCAACTCAGCAAGGTAAAAGAGTAATACCAATTCTTGTAACTATTCATATGGATTATACCTCTATTTGTAATACCCTTTGAATCCTCCTTAATACCAGGGATCCACAATATTAAGCCCGATAAGGGAGAAAATGAATTTTTGTAACTGTTCATGTGCCAAAAATTCTTGTAAATCAGTAAATTTGCAAGTAACCGGGTCTAATCAAGGTAAAGGAGTCATCAAATTCTCGTATTACTGTATTTGATGACTCCTTTAACTAACTGTAAAGTATGCATTTATTGTTAATACCCTTTGAATCCTCATTAATACAATAAATCCTCAGTATTTATAAGTTTGAGGAAGGAACTGAATTCTTGTAACTTTTCATATGTAAAGCATTCTTGATACCTACGTGAATTCTGATTTGCCAGTGACAGGGACCCAGCAAGGTAAAAGAGAAATGCAAATACTTCTAACTGTTATCTAACTTCCATTTGCAATAGACTATGAATATATATATATATATATATATATATATATATATATATATATATATATATATATATATATATATATAGATAGATAGATAGATATGAGAGAATTCATATTCTTGTAACAGTTCGTATAGACAAAAATTCTTATGATACCCATCAACAAAGTCTAATATGCCAATCGCCGGGTTTCAGCAAGGTAAAGGAGCCCTCAAACTCTCTCTCTCTCTGTATATATATATATATATATATATATATATATATATATATATAACAGGGTAATCGCATGATCTAGCAATTAACTAATACCCGTTAGAACCACGATGTGGACACGTGAATTCCACAAGATAAAATTCGTCCAGTTAAATGATAAGTAATTTCGGCCCCCTGGTGGCAAGATTAGGAAACAGTCATTTAATATTTGCCTGAACAGAAGACCTCTCTCTCTTCTCACCTAACTCTCCTTGCTGTCAGATCTGCTGTCCGCGGACGCCAGAATTCCGGTGGTCACGATGGCTCTTCTCACTTAACTCTGTCATACATGCTTAATGATCTTCAGGGCCAATTTAAATTATAACTTACATTATTTTTAGGTTACATTATGGAAAAGGGGTTGTGCTTTATTAAAAAGGGAATATGCTTTAAAAGTAATTTTGGAAGACGCGTTTTCTTGTTATTTACTTACACACACACACACACACACACACACACACACACACACACATATATATATATATATATATATATATATATATATATATATATATATATATATAGCCTGTGTGTGTGTAAGTGTATGTATGTATATAAGTATGTACATATATATATATATATATATATATATATATGCAACTGTTCAAATAAAGTCTATCTTTGTTTTTAATATCAATAAACACTTATTCATGGTGTTAAAGAGGTTATCAACTTCTTGAAACATATCAAATAAAGTATATGTTTATTTGTAATACCCAGCGAATCCTTATTATCACCAGTGTCCAAGATTTATCTGTATGAGAGAGTAGTCAAATCCTTGTCACTGTCTGTAGACACAATTGAAATCCTTTTTGACATCTGGTGAATCCTTATTAATGCCCTATATTTACCAGCCTGATGTAGTAATCAAAGTCTTGTAACGATTCCTATAAAATATATCTCAATTGGTAATACCCTATGTATTATTCATCCCAGTGATATGTATTCATCAACCTAAGGGATATCTCAAATTTTTGTAACCAATTCATACAACAAAAAATTAAACTCTCATCGATATCCAGTAAATTCTAATGAGGCATAATCTGAATTCATCCAGCTAGATTATTTTAATCACTTATTCTGTAAAAGAAATTCCAATAGATACCACAAAAATCCTAATTAATACCAGTGTAATAGATTTATCAAAGAAAGGAAGTACCTAAATTTATTTCCTTCTGCAGACCAAATATATCCATATCAATACCAAATAATTCCTCATTGTAACCAGTGTATTATATTTATATGTTAAGGGAGTACTTAATTCCACATTATACATAACAAATAAAACTTTACTGATACTAATTAATTCCTAATTAATACCAGTGTATAACATATATATAGCAAATGGAGTACCCAAATTCATATCCTTATTCACAACAAGTTTATCCTTACTGATACCAAATAAATCCTAATAAATACCAGTACATTAGATTTATCATGCCAGGGAGTATTCAATTCCACATTATTCATAACGAAATTACCCTTATTGATACCAAATAATTCCTGATTAATACCAGTGTATAAGATATATATAGCAAAAGCACTACCCAAGTCCATATCCTTATTCACAACAAGTTTATCCTTATTTATACCAAATATATCCTAATTAATACATATATACATAAGGCTAACACATTGTACAACCAACTACACTACCACGGGTAATTAATTTTTACCATGTTTTGATTAACTTACTTTCTTGTTTGTGTGTGTGTTTGTCCAGTACAAATCTTGCAATCGATTTTTAACTAACTTCCCGACAAGCTAGACATTTGAAACTTTTAGAATAGCTCAGAACACGATGACATTGCATTTTTTAAATACTTTTAGTCATCTTTAAGCAGATTTTTACCATGTTTTTATTATTTTCAGTTAATTTTGTTCTGTAGGCTGGTGCAGCCATCTGTCGGCCGGGACGGGAACTAAAAGGTAAACGCAACTTAACTTCCAATTAACTTCCTTTTCTTTCAAGTGGATGGGATAATTCATCAAAAAAATTTTTAAAAAGTATTTATCAATACATAGAATTGTCAAGTTTATATGATTCAACAGAAAATTTAAAAACATGGTATATAAAAAGTTCTTTTTAGCTTGTAATTATTTTTTTTGTCAATATGTTGGTGAGATTGTGGAGCAATATAACTTTTGTGTAGTGATATTTCCGAGAGATACGAGAACATAACCTGAATATCGAAAGGTGACGGGGTTACTTTGTGACACATTGACACTGTCACAAAATGACCCGCAAAGTAGACCCACCTCCCCCAGTCGCTCGATATTGCATTTTTCCGTCCTCTAAAATACCACTGGAGAGAAAGAAACTTTGACTATCTGGAAAAAAAATACCCGAATGAGCAGAATGTGCCGCAAGACGAATTTCCTCACCTTCTCAAGGAACTGATGGCTGCCCTAGGCACCCGAGGTCTCTTTGACGTCAGAGATATAGATAAAGCTATCCAATATTTGTAATAGGTATATATATAATTGTGTATCAAGCTATTGATAAGCGGTTTACTGTCTGACTTTGTGTCAAGTACTTTTTCCTCTTGGATTTCAGGGTGAAAACACAGATGTCACAAAGTATCCCCATTCGGCGGGGCAACTTTGTGACACGTTTGAATTCGAATTTCCTCAATGGTAATTAAAGATCCAGGTTAGCGCAATACATTACTATGTAAGGAAAGGATGTACCAATGTTTTGCAATTGTTCGTTGTAGACTGCTTTTAAAACTGATCGGCTGGCACAGGAAAAAACTTAAAATCAGTCACAAAGTAACAACATCTTACAGTGTATATATATATATGTGTGTGTGTGTGTATATATATATATATATTATAATCTAGATATACAGATATATATATATGTTGTGGGTGTGTGTGTGTGGTGTGTATATATACATATATATATATATATATATATAATATATATATGTGTGTGTGTGTATATATATAATATATATATATGTGTGTGGTAGTTGTGGTTGGTGTGTATATATATACATATATATATATCTATGTGTGTGATATATATAATATATATATATATATATATATATATATATGTGTGTGTGTGTATGTATATATATATATACAGTGGTGCAGCCAGGGGAGGGTCAAGGGGCCCTGCCCTCCCCCCCCCCCAAAAGAAATAGAAATTGCATTATGAATATTGATTTTGCATGATAAATATTTTTATCCGTTCATCTCGCCTCCCCCCCAAGAAAAAATCCTGGGTGCGCCACTGTATATATATATATATATATATATATATATATATACAAGTTGCGCCCATAAAGGAACCGGACAATTTTTTTATAAATAAGAAAAACATTACTCACCTTCAAACAATTTATCTCCTTCAAAATAATAGTCAAAGGAGTCTATACAATTTTTTAAACGTTTCTTCAAGTCATCGAAACACTGTTTATAGGCGTTGAAACTAACCGTTGGCAAAATACGCGTAACATTTGATTTAATATCCGAGACATTTTCAAATCTCTGTCCTTTCATGGATTTGAATTTTTTGATTACAAAGGACTTCTTGACTACGAATTTTTTCCGGAAAATCAAACAATTAATCAGTATTTTTACAAGGAGGTGCTTTTTTGATTAAGAAACAGGATAAGGCGAGTTAGGAAGGAACTGTTTGATTCTGAGCTATGGTTCCTTTTACACATAATGCTAGGCCTCATACAGCAATTTCTGTACAACAATATCTTGATAGGCAGTCATTTACAGTGATAAATCACCCGCTATATTCTCCCGACTTATCGCCAGCAAATTTTTTTTTCTTTTTCCGAAGCTTAAGATGGCCATGAAAGGACAGAGATTTGAAAACATCTCGGATATGAAATCAAATGTTACGCGTATTTTACCAACGGTTAGTTTCAACGTCTATAAACAGTGCTTCGATGAGTTGAAGAAACGTTGGAAAAATTAAATAGACTCCTTTGGCGATTATTTTGAAGGAGATAAATTTATTTGAAGGTGAGTCATATTTTCCTTATTTATAAAAAAATTGTCCGTTTACTTTATGAGCGCACCTTGTATATATATATACAGACACACACACACACACACACACACACACATATATATATATATATGCGTTTATGTATGCCCACATTTTATATACAGGGTCACCGATAAAGGTATCCGTGATTTCAGTCTTGCACACCGGGAACAACAATCAACCGATTGCATTTTGTGGAGCAACAGATGGTATATTAACTCTGAGAGTTTTCTGTAACTTCATCCTACATGGGTATTGACGTTGGACGATAGTAAGGGGCGGACCAATTTAATGGCCACCAAGAAAATCAATCCCTCTAGACCAGGGGTGTCAAACTTGCGGCCCGCGACGAACATTTTGGTGGCCCGGCCAATATATTGGAATATATATAATATCCCTCCAATATATTGGCCAATATATTGGAGAAGAGATGGTCAAGTGTCAGGACGTAAACATTAAATTTTCCTGTTCTTTTATATATGTTTATTATAATGTATTATTTAAAATAAACCTACGTTTCTATTAATATTGATTTTTTTTTTTTTTTTTGCGGCCCACCTATAGTTACACCTTGTTTGTTTGGCCCAAGTTAGCCTTTGAGTTTGACACCCCTGCTCTAGGCTGTTTTCTATGGGGTTACATGAAAAACATTGTGTGCGCCATTAAGCGGACAGAATCCTTGCTGCAATAGCGACTATGCTGCAATTGAGACTGAGGTCAACTATCGTCTAGATGTGTGCTGGACGACCAGAGGTGCTCATATGGAAACCTACTAGGTAATGTCCAAAAATTGATTCGTTTCTGTATCTTTTGGGGAAAAAATAAACACCAGTGAGTTCTATTATATGGTTCTTTATTTCACGTTGCAATCCCGGATAACTTTTTAGATGACCCTGTATATAGGCGTCTATCTTAGATCTTTAAATGGAAGTTGACAGCTTGTGAGAATCCAACATCTTTTCCGTAGGTATACGTTTATCTGATTTATATTCTCGCTTTCCAGCGCCCTTAAAGTAGACGCTGCAAGGGCATATATGCTCAGTACAAAGCAGAGGTTTGACGCCGACGCGCGAACAACACAGAAACAAGCTGGTCAAAGCAAGCAACCTATCCGAACACTGCATTGTAAAATACGAGACGTTTCAATGCGTTCGGCGATTGTCTGGCAGACAATGCGAAATGATGCTTCCATAAAATCCGTTTGTAAAATAATACTCCTTTATCAAGCCTTTTTTTCCCCCCTTCTTCAATATAATAAAACCTCTTCATATTCCTAGACAAAAGCCCGACCTTCTGTTAATCATCCGTTTTAATAACAGTTGATCTGGTAATTAAGGTTGAAAACAATCAAGTATAAAAAAGGTGATTGTGTTTCGGTTTTTTTTGTTGTTGTCGTTGGTTTGTTTCGTCGTGAAAAACATAATTACGGGATAATTTAACTTTAATTACTGCAAATCAGATCTCATGTTTGGATTTTTATGGCAGCGGTGTACCCCGGGAAAAATTAACGGTGATTATTATTTTTGGTTCCCGATAAGGCGGATAATAGCGGCTTAAAAAAAAAAATTGGAAGAAGATAATAAAAAAAAAATGCAGACTGAAGATTGTTTAGTATCAGCTTTTGTCTTTAAAAACAAACGAATGATTATCATAGAAAGATTTGTGAAAAACTGTTTTTGTTTTTTTAGGGGGTTTTTTGTGTGTTTGTTTTTGCAAGTGCAGACAACGGATTTTCGGTGATTTTTTTTTCTGTTTCTGTCATTATCTTTTAGAAGGGAAAAATTTGTTGTTAGTTGTTATTAATAATTCGAGATTGTACACATACACACACAAAAAAAATATAAATAAAAAAGAAATAATAGCAAGGCGAGTGGGTTTCGATACGAATTGCAGTTCTGCAATGTATTTATTTATTTATTTATTTTTTTACATTTGTGCAGTATTTCTGGCAAAATTGGCAATTGTTTTTTTTTTCTGGTTTGATAAATGTAGTTTTTATCACTCCATTTTTCCATAATTATAAAATAGAAGACGGCTTGGAACAGAAAAAAAAAACGTAGAAAAAAATATTGGTATCGTGCAGAAGAAAAATCACTGTAAAATGATAATAAAAAATATATATATTATCTTCCTACAAAACATAGGAATACGTCAGAGTTGAAAGAAAATTTTTATTCGCAAAATATGAATTACTTTTAAATCCGTAACAATTCAACAGTTTAGCTCGCTCTTTCGCTGTTGCACCCCTTCCCCCCCCCCAGGTCCAATGCGTCCGGTTCCGCTATCAGAACATGCTACTAGACCCCTCGAGGGTTGAAGTCCGATGTCTACCATAGTTCCACTACAATTTAGAACCTCCAAGGGTCCCATGGGGTAGGCCAGTGCCCTTCTCTCCCCAATACAAACCACAGGTATGGACCTTACCGCCCAGAGTTCAAGGTGCCTATGCCCGACTATATATATGCGTGTGTGTGTGTGTGTGTGTATGCGCGCGTGTGTGTGTTTGTGTGTGGCGTAGTGGTTAAAAGCTTCAAGCTGCCACACCACAGATCCAGGGTTCGATCCTGCGACTGGGCAAGGTCGACTCAGCTTTTCATCCCTTGAGTGGATCGATAAATGAGGACCAAACTTGCTTGGGAGCTAAACTCTGGGGAGGAAGGGGGGGGGGATACGTCAGGCTGACCACCTGCCTGAGACATCTGCTGTATGGCACCCCAAGCTCACGGTCAAGAAAGTTGAGATGGGTACCGCCGGCCTTGGTCCAGTGCTATGAGTTTGGACACATGGTCTTGGTCCAGTTTGGTTTAGTATATAAGTATATATATATATATATATGTGTGTGTGTGTGTATATGTATATATATATATATATGTATGTATATATATGTATATTATATAATGCTTTTATTGATTTATTTCATACAAATATTTTCAAAAGACATTTATTTAGTGTAGTTATAAACATCAAATACAGACCTCTTTTATATTACTTAAAATTATATACACAAAGAAAAAAAAAACGGTTTCTACACAGAGAAAAGAAAACGTGCTAGGCACCGGCATAAGTGGGTTCTAGAACCCATTCCGTGCGAGTTGTGGTTACAGAAGAGGTAAAGTTTATATATATATATATATATATATATATATATATATATATATATATATATATATATATATATATATATATATATATATATATATATATATATATATATATATATATATATATATATATAATGCTTTTATTAATTTATTTCATACAAAAATGTTCAAAAGATATATATTTAGTGTTATTATAAACATCAAATACAGACCTCATTTTATATTACTTAAAGTCATGGAATCTTGTCTTCGACGCATTTTTAATCTGATGACCAACTGAAAATAAAAACATTCCGTCTTCACACGGAGTTCTGTTATATCGGGTTCAAGAACCAGTTTCCTGAAATCAACTTCTAATGAAATACTAAATTGAAAAGAAATATATTTTTTTAAGACTCAATAAAATAAAATTATTTACATTATATGTAAATATAGTTTTTCTATTCATATTCAGGGCAAATGTTTTGTGGTTCATGCATATTTCATACCCATGTATCTGGATTTGGAAAAATTTACAATCACTACACACACACACACACACACACACACACATATATATATATATATATATATATTTGTAATATCTTAAATATTATGCCCTCCATTCTAGCATTTAAACTCCGTTTCCTAAATCCAATCCCCAGTAATATTAATTTATCTCTTTAATACCCTTAGACACAGAACTTCCCATGAATCGCATGCCTTTGCATTTCTACACTTGTATATGTCTGAATTCGGGAGTGGGTTAGTTTCCTGAACCCCTAAATCTGCTGACCCTACAAATAATAGTCACATGTCTACCTCGCCCTCTCGAGTTTAATATTGAAAAGTGATATTATTCCGAACCTTTCTTCTGGAATGAACGGATGTATTTCCGCTCTAATAAACAATGCACTAAGAAGTTTGACCATACTGTATTTAAATCTAAGTTTTATTCCTTTCAGGCTGAGTCTGGCTCCAGCCATGTAAATATGAGCTAGTTTTCCCTTTGAGGTCATAATTTAAGGACATTATGTAAAGGGCATATTACAAGTATATATATATATATATATATATATATATATATATATATATATATATATATATATATGTGTGTGTGTGTGTGTGTGTGTGTGTGTATGTATAAATATATTAGACAAAGTTGTAAGTGAAAAACCAGTATAAGCCATAAACCACTAAGGCCAGGAACCAAAGACATGAAAAGAAAAGTGAAAAATATGAATAGAATAGTGAATAATAGGTTTTTAGACAGTACCTTGTCATATATATATATATATATATATATATATATATATATATATAAATTTTATAACGAAGGGGTCGGTAACGTGGTGCTCGCGAAACAGTTTTAAAGGGCCCGCCGTTTAATTATCTTAATTTTAGACATTTGATTTTAGATACTTTGATTATTTGAATTTAGATATTTTATGGAGGGATATCTGTAGAGGAAAGGTACTTGAACGGTTTTTAAATATATTACCACAGGTGAAAGAATTTCTATTATCCAGGAATGAAATTTGTTTATAATTAGAGAAAAAAAAACCTTGGTTAATTGAGCTAGGCTTTCTGACTGATTTAACTATAAAAGTGAAGGAACTGAATTTGAAATTACAAGGGTAGAAATTATCATATTGCTTCCGTGACAGGTAGGATAAATGCATTCGAAGCTGAATTGGCTCTCTGGAAATCGCATATGGAGAAAGATAATTTATCACATTTCCCAAATTTAAAAATGGTGACAGAATATCATTAAGATGGAAATGCTATACCACCTATCAGTTTTCCAAACATCTTGTTTTCCTATTGGAAGAATTCAATACCAGATTTGATGAAATCTACGAACTGGAGGCATTCTTGACGTTTTTTATTAATCCTTTCTGAAGTTCAGGGGATAATGTGATTAATGAAATTGAAACATATTTTAATATTTCCGATACGGAGGACTGATAATTGGAAATTATAAATGTAAGATATGACATTGAATTGAAATCACATCATAACGAAGAAAAATTCTGGAATTTAGTGAATTGAAATCACATTATAACGAAGAAAAATTCTGGAATTTAGTGAATTGAAATCACATCATAACGAAGAAAAATTCTGGAATTTAGTGAATTGAAATCATATCATAATGAAGAAAAATTCTGGAATTTAGTGAATGGAAATAGCTTCCCATTCTCGAGAAAATGTGCTCTAAAATTGAACTCTCTTTGCGCGTCGACAAATGCTTGTGAATCTTTGTTTTCCAATATGAAATACTTAAAACACTAGTCCATATTAGTAGTCCATATTACTAATATGGACATATAACATAGACACATAACATAGTCCATATTAGTGTCCCTCGGTTACTAATATGGACTAACCAACACTAGTCCATATTAGTAGTCCATATTACTAATATGGACATATAACATAGACACATAACATAGTCCATATTAGTGTCAGAGAGGGACACTAATATGGACTATGTCAATGGTCCATATTAATGTCCCTCGGTTACTAATATGGACTAACCAACACTAGTCCATATTAGTAGTCCATATTACTAATATGGACATATAACATAGACACATAACATAGTCCATATTAGTGTCCCTCGGTTACTAATATGGACTAACCAACACTAGTCCATATTAGTAGTCCATATTACTAATATGGACATATAACATAGACACATAACATAGTCCATATTAGTGTCAGAGAGGGACACTAATATGGACTATGTCAATGGTCCATATTAGTGTCCCTCGCTGACACTAATATGGACCATTGACCTAGAACCTTGAATTCGACTTAAGTGCCCCATTACAATGAGTTGGCCGCAGATTCGCAATGTAAAATATTGCATTATTTATCAAATTTAAGATTATTTTGTTTAAATATTAAAATTTGAATTTATGCATTAAGGCGACAATGGACCTTCAGATTAACAATAATATGTCTCTAAAACGATTTTTTTTCTTTCAGAAAATGATTCTGCAACTCATCAGCTTTCAATTTGAAAAAAAAGTATGTTGATCCGATCATTATTAACCGGGTTTTTTCAAGCGTAAACAATAGAAATGCTACTTTAAATTAAAACTTTAAATGCTATTTTCTCAAAAGAAGTTTTCATGTAGTTTCGGTAAGTTCAAAATGTTCCATGCGTCATAATCTTTATTGAATTTTCATAAAATTTCATAAAACGATTATTTATATATGTTAGAATAAAACTCACTAATAAATTCATTATACCATTTTAAAAAAACTTAAAATTTTTACAATGAAAAAAATTTTTTTGATAAAATTTTGCATAAAATGACCTATTTTTATGGATTTCTTTTCTAGTTTTTATAAATATGACTGTCAATCAAATATTGCTACTACCTTTTATTATAACTATATAAAGCTAGCTTAAGAGAGAAAATTAGATATCTGAGACAAAAATGAATGCGCATGGAGCATTTTTAAATAGAGTAATTAACAGACAGATTTTGATTAATATCTTAATTAATTACATTCTGATTTTTTTTTTTAAATTTAGCATTTTCATCTCTAAACAACACTGTATAAGTATACAAAATTTCATAGCAATTGGTTCATAAATAAAAAAAAAAGTTTTTCATGGTCCATTGTCACCTTAAATAGTATTAAAATTTGAATTTACGCATTAAAAATTTATGTCGCATTAATATTTTCATGTTTAAATAATAATTTTAATGTTTAGATAATTAATATCTTAATTAATTACATTCTGATTTATTTTTTTTTTTAATTTAGCATTTTCATCTCTAAACAACACTGTATAAGTATACAAAATTTCATAGCAATTGGTTGATAAATTAAAAAAAAAAAAAAAGTTTTTCATGGTCCATTGTCACCTTAAATATTAAAATTTGAATTTACGCATTAAAAATTTATGTCGCATTAATAATTTCATGTTTAAATATTTCCCCCAGCGGTGCGCCGCATTTCTGAAATATGCCCTCCTAGTAAAAAAAAAGTTTGCCGACCCCTGTTCTAACGTATATAACTTAATCTCTACCATCATCTGCAGATCGAGCAATATCCCGAATTGACGCCGTGGAAGTGCCACCTTCCTCGGCGTCAGAGAACGCCTTTTTCCCGCGGGGTTCCGCCGCCGGCGCGCGGGCATCGCGTCTCGGCGTCTGCCGACGGGGGCCCGGGACTTTGCCGGAGGTATCTGCAGCACCTCGCGTCGGAGGTCATTTCGCGGGGAGCTCTGAAAGAAATCGCCGCATTGGACATATTAATTTGTCATGAGGCCGCTCTCGGGACGGGGTTTCACGAGGGACCGCCATTATGTTTCTCAGACGCTGCGAGGTTATTAAACTTTGCTACTTCTGGTTTTGAATGGATGTATATAGTGACATTCTCCAGTCTGTTGTGGGTTTTCTGCCTTGCTTATGTGTATAAAATCTACTTAGCCTGGACAGTTGGGTTGCGGAAGGTTATATGATTCTTGTATAAATGGTTCATATACATGCATATACACACACACACACACACATACATATATGTATGTATGTATGTATATGCACATTTATTACAGTCGGACATTTATTACAGTCGGATGCCAGGAGATGGCCGAATGGCTAGGGCACTGGCATTCGGTTCAGATCCTGTGGGTTCGAGTCCCACTGTTGGCATGGCTGTTTGTAGCCATTCGGAATCGGCTTTAAACTGTAGGTCCCGGTCTAATTAGCCCTCGTGTAACAAAAAGTTGACCGTACCTCTCCAAACCAAACCAAACAGTCGGACAGTCTTTATTACAGTCGGATTTAATGAACCTCTATTTTTCGAATTTTTCCTTGGAACGAAGAACATTTCGCGAATATCTTCGTAAAATAACCTCCAAATAGCGAAGTGCATTCTCTGTTTAACGAACTTTTTCTTGTGATCCAATACTTTATTTTCTCCATCTTTCTCAAAATATTTCTGAACATTTCAAACTGATTCTTTCATTTAACACAATTTATTGGGATCAATGACCTTGAACTGGTTTTACCAGACGGCTAACTCAATGTCATTAAAATTCATTAATTTTAATATAAAATTGATTTTCTTAATTGAAAATACAGTGTCTTCCTGGACAATGTTTTGTTTCATTCTTGTTTTCCTTGCAGATTTCTCTTTGATGGGTAAGATATATAAAACAAATAGCTATTAATTTACAAAATAAAGGTGTGATTAATTACTTTTTTCAGTAATATTTAGTGCTTATGAATTTAAAATCAGTTTTGTGTAGTTTAAAGCATTCTAAAAGTGGAATCTCTATTTAACGAATTTCCCATATAACGAACTTTTTTTTCGGGATTTAGAGACTTCGTTAAATAGAGGTCGGACTGTATATATGTGTGTGTGTGTGTGTATTACTAGCAAACAATACACGAAAAAGACTGACGATGGTGTAATAAGGGACACATCTCCAGTTTCCATATAAGGCAAAATTTCTTGTACATACTTCGAAAATACTCACATCAGAAGTGAAAATTTTAATTTGGAACACGCTAATTATTTCAGAAAAAAATATGAATAATAAAAAAAACGCAAGTTATGACACTTCTAAAATAAACCAAAATAAGCAAGGGAAAGAAATTTAAAAATATATATTCTGAACAAAAGATGGCAAATTTCATCTTGTGATGTGCATTTTCCCCGGATTATGGTAAGAAAAATGCTTTTAAAAGACAAACTAAAATTATCAGAGTAAAAAAAACGAGGGTGTTAATTATGCAGTTCATGCTACTACTGCCAAGAAATATATTTTACAAGCCGGAAAAATTTCCACAGCATTGGTATTACGTTCTAATGACAAAAAACATTGTTCACCCCTCTGTCAGGATTTAGAAAAATGGGTTAATTGTGGCATCATGGTGATACAAAGATGTTGATTCTAGTGTCATGATGAAGCAAAGGTGCCAATTTTGGCGTCATATCGAAACAGAGATATGTAAATTTTGTTTTCGTGATGAAACAGAGGTGTCAATTTTGGTGTTATGAGAAAACAGAGGTGTTAATTCTGGCGTCGTTGATGACACAAGGGTGTCGATTTTCGTGTCATATGAAAACAGAGATATGTAAATTCTGTTTTCGTGATGAAACAGAGGTGTCAATTTTGGTGTTATGAGAAAACAGAGGTGTTAATTCTAGCGTCGTTGATGAAACAAATGTATCAATTTTGGCGTCATGGGGAAACAGAGATATGTATATTCTGTTTTTGTGATGAAACAATGGTGTCAATTTTGGTGTTATGAGAAAACAGAGGTGTTAATTCTAGCGTCGTTGATGAAACAAATGTATCAATTTTGGCGTCATGGGGAAACAGAGATATGTAAATTCTGTTTTTGTGTTGAAACAATGGAGTCAATTTTGGTGTTATGAGAAAACAGAAGTGTTAATTCTTGTGTCGTTGATGAAACAAATGTATCAATTTTGGCGTCATGGGGAAACAGAGATATGTAAATTCTGTTTTCGTGATGAAACAAAAGTGTCAATTTTGGTGTTATGAGAAAACAGAGGTGTTAATTCTGGCGTCGTTGATTACACGAAGGTGTCAATTTCCCGTCATATGGAAACAGAGATATGTAAATTCTGTTTTTGTGATGAAACAAAGGTGTCAATTTTGGTGTTATGAGAAAACAGAGGTGTTAATTCTGGCGTCGTTGATTACACGAAGGTGTCAATTTCCCGTCATATGGAAACAGAGATATGTAAATTCTGTTTTTGTGATGAAACAAAGGTGTCAATTTTGGTGTTATGAGAAAACAGAGGTGTTAATTCTAGCGTCGTTGATGAAAAAATGTATCAATTTTGGCGTCATGGGGAAACAGGTGTATGTAAATTTTGATTTCGTGATGAAATAAAGGTGTCAATTTTTTGCGTCATGAAGAAAAAGAGGTGTTAATTCTGTTTTCGTGATGAAACAAATCTGAAATTTTGGTATCATGATGAAACAAAAGTGTCAACTCTAGCGTCATGGGGAAACAAAGGTGTTCAGTATGGCGTCACGATGAAATAGAGGTATTAATTCTGGTTCAGGATGACACAAAGACGTTGATTCTGGTGTCATGATGAAAGAAATGTGTTAATTCTGATTTCCCGTAGGGGAGATATAGATTTTAATTATTGCTTCATGGGTATACAAATGTGCCATTTATTACGGTATGATGACGGTATAAAAGTGTTAATTTCATACTTTGAGGTTATGAAAGCTCAGAACTTATATATAATCGCTTTTAACAAAATTATACCATCATAGAATTGAATAAGCAAACAGCTGGAATTGGAAACTCAAAAGGACTATCAAACTGCAAAAAGGAATTAAGGGGACTCACGTCCCTTAAGTCGAGGAAATAAGGCATATTTTCATACTTTTTGACTCTGTAACTATTTCAATTTACTCCCAATTTTTTCAAATTTTATGTATATGATAAATTGATATATTTATTTTAATAAACAAATTTTCAACTCTCAAAATAATTTTAAATAATTTCTTTTAAAATGCTTTAGATATACCTTGTTTTTTAAGTATTTTTATTGTATACTGGCTTGCTCGCAGAATTTTGAAATTAATTTTACACTTAAATGTATAATTCCTGTTTTATATTTAAAACAAATAATTCAAAATACAATTGAACACAAAAAATTCAACGTTAAAATATTTTTTTCAATTTTTTTTTAAAACAGCTCTAAATATACACTGCTGGCCACCCAAATTGCAACACCAAGAAAGACAAGAGATATCACAACAAAATTTATTTTGTAGATAACATGTTGACCAAGTATCAAATGATTAAATTTATAGGCTTATGTGAAGTGTGGTTCCTGCCAAAATCAGTAGCCAGAGTAGCCGCCATTGTTGGAGATCACCGCTGCCACACGCCTCGGCATTGATTCAAAGAGACTTTGGATGAGTTCTTGGGGTACAGCAGACCAAGCAGCTTCCACACGTTGCCAAAGTTGATCTGCTGTGGCAGCTGGGGATGGAATATGGGTCAATCGTAGAGCAACCATGGACCACATGTTTTCTATCGGCGAAAGATCCGGAGAGCGAGGCGGCCAGGGAAGCAATTCAATCTGGCGATTGACGAAGAACCGTTGGACAATGCGTGCCACATGTGGTCGCTCATTATCCTGTTGAAATATGGCTGTGGGCAAGCCCTGAAGGTAAGGAAGGACAACTGGCTCCAACACCTCGGAGATGTAGCGCTGGCTGTTTAAAGTACCGGCAATGCGTACTAGAGGTGTGCGAGAGTGATATCCAGTACCGCCCTATACCATAATACCCGGTGCAGGACCAGTGTGGCGGTGCATAACGCAGCTGTTCAGCATCCTCTCTTCACGGTGTCTCCAGACTCGAATGCGACCATCGTGGTGTTGCAGACAGAAGCGTGACTCGTCAGTAAAGACAATTTCATTCCATTCTACCGTCCACATCCTTCTGTCATCGCACCATTGGCGGCGGAGACGTCTGTGGTTCTGCGTCAAGGGTAGACAAAGCAATGGACGTCTTGCGGACAGACCACTCTGCTGTAAACGGCGTCGAATGGTACGCGCAGACACTGGATGATGCGTTACAGACTGCATGTGCTGTGCTATGGTTCGTGATGTGACTTAGCGATCCGTCACTGCCATGCGCACAATTTGCCTGTCATTGCGTGAAGTGGTGCGCTGAGGTGGATGCAATCGAACATGCCGGTCCGTCGTACCCTCCTGCATCCAACGATCACATATCCGCATTACAGTTGTTTGGTTTCGTCC
The DNA here is from genome assembly GCA_907164885.2 of Dolomedes plantarius. Lineage (NCBI taxonomy): Eukaryota > Metazoa > Arthropoda > Arachnida > Araneae > Dolomedidae > Dolomedes > Dolomedes plantarius. The sequence continues at coordinate 14,828,073 of OU015490.1, forward strand.
AACACGACTTCCGATTTCCCTGAAAGATAATCCACAATCTCGGTAGGCCACTATCCTTCCTCTGTCGAACTCGGATACTTGATCAAAAGGTGATCGCTGTTTTCGACGAGGCATAATTGATCGTTTTTTTGAAAAAACCACAAGAAAAACACAATTGCCGAACTTGAAATCGTCGAAATCTCCAAGCCTTAAATAGCGCTTTGAAGTGGCGCTACAGGCGCGCGTGATGTGCGTCTGCGCTGAAATTCTAATCATTTGCATATCTCACCTCCGCTAATGCATGTTGTAGATTTCATGTTATTTGCATGTTTCCTTCAGGGTGTTGTATTTACAGTGGCCAGCAGTGTACTTAAAATTTCCTTAAATTTTTGCATTCATTTACCCCTGAAAAAATAACAAAATGTGCAGTGATTGCAATAATTCTAGCTCAGACGCAATAAAATAACATGATTATGCAGTGATAAAAATTTCATGGAATTATGTTTCATAGTTTTACAGATATCAGTTGCGGAATGATGTAAAATTACATTTTGAGAAAAACGAGATTAAAATTTTTCTTACCATAAACTTGATCAGTAATTAAATATTTAGAATATCAATATCTCCAGAACTAAGCGGAATATTTTCATGCGGTTTGCTTTATTTTGTTCAGAAATGATCAGGCTTTAAGATATATTTTTTTTCAAAAAATCGAATGTTTTAAAGATTTAAGAGTAGTGAGTCCCCTTAAAAATGATCTGAAGCATCTGAAAATTTCATATCGGGGCAATAGTTGACAGATTAGCCTCAGGCAAAGTAATATAAGTCTTCGTCAGGTAAGAGACCATTAAATGAGAGGGTCGTTAAGGGTGAGCAAAGAACGTAAAGATGATTTAAATATTTGATATAACGAAGTCGAATACTGCTAACTCCAAGACTGGATGCCACGTGCAGGTAGACAAAACACCAGAAGGATGAAACAAAAGAGAGAGAGAACATAAAATCTGTGGACAAGCAATCGAATCTAGAGATAGGAGAAAGCAGCCAAGGAGGAGGGGGGGGGGGTATAGCGAAGATGAAACATATAAAAGAATGAATAATCAGAAGAAACTGAAGAAAGATAATAATAATTTTCAGGTGGGATTAAAAAGAAATCGCAAAATTAGAAAATTAGAATAAAACTAATTTAGGGGCAGTGCTCATTCCAGCACTAACGATAAAGACAAATTGCTAAGGGCTCATAGGACTCTTGCGCAACATTATTCCAAAAATAATTAACCAAAATAAAAAATTTTGGTGTAAAAATACACTTCACAAATATGTCATTAACCCCTAGCTAAATCATTAAAGCCTTTTTCTATTTTTAATATGCACTTGTATTTAACTATCCCAGAATTGTGGAAAAATTTCTACAATTCATGCCCTAATTAAAACAACATATTGTATGAAATGAAGAAAATTTAGGTATAGGTGTTAGATATCCGTATGATATAAGTCTCCTAAATATTCCATATAAAAAATATTGAATAGTTCAGAAGATATACCGCGCGCAATGCAAAAACACATTTTTGGCCAAAAATAAATTTGTAAATAAATAAAATTTTGGCCATAAATAAATTTTCATAAATAATTTGTCCACAGATAATAAGAAATTTATACGCAGTTTGATATAAAATGTTCACCTTTAGCTTACGGGGCCAATTTTTCAGATTCCTTCTTTAGAAATTTCTTACACCCCCCCCCCCCTTTGTAAGAACGGCCATTAAGAGGGTGTTATATATATATATATATATATATATATATATATATATATATATATATATAGTATGTATATATGTATGTGTATGTGTGTGTGTGTGTATGTTTGTATGTATATATGTGTATGTATGTTTGTATGTATATGTATGTATGTATATATGTATACATACACACACACACACACACACACACATATATATATATATATATATATATATATATATATATATATATATATATATATTTATTTATTTATTTATTTATTTATTTATTTATACTTATATAGCATGTATGCATGGGATACATGCTATCCCACCCTGTAAGGAAAATGTTAAGAAAGCCCTCTAATTTAAGATACATTTTATTAAAAAAAATAGATTTTCTTTAGTTTTAAGAGTCCTATGACTCAGATTAAGAATCCACTGACTAAATTCCGAAAATTAATATAGATTGCAAAGTTTTCCCTGTAAATGTGGTCCATAAATAAATTAAATAAACAGTAAATAATTTTCACTGCAATTAATTAACTCAGTAAATAGTTTTAGAATAAGATAATTTAAAGGTACGCCCGATTCCAGACAATGCCTCTGGAATCATAAGTTTCACGATGTCTTGATTCGCTACTTTACCTTGAATATCCTGCTATGCGAACTTGGAAGGTTCTTTAGAAAGCGGAGTTCGTAATTACAATGTTTATAATTTTCATACCACGCAGTAGATCGTAATTTGAATTTATCAGTTCGTTGATCTGGAAAGGACTTTTAAATCCCAACGCGTCGTTTTTGCTTCTCTTTATGGAAAACGAAAATTTCTGGTTCAGTATAACATTGTAAATTGTGTTGTAAATTGTGTGAGCTATTGATTCAATCTAATCTTTTTATACATACAAGATGCGACAGTTAATTTACGGAAGTTATATAAAAATTTAAACTATTAAAATAAAAATCTAGAAAAAAATTATCGGAGCAATCCTAAATATCAGACATACCAACAGCCTGGTATAATTTTTAATTGCCATTTGTAGATCTTAAAAGCAATTATACAGTTATTGCTGATGAGCGGGTAAAAATTAGGTCCTTCCTGAGGTCCTGATCACACGACCCTTGAACTCTTGCATTGATTGGACAGAGGGTCTCAGGCCAGTTCTCTGGGATCGGGTCCCGTGGCCGTTATATAACGTTTGGCGTCCGCGAGATTGGGGGTTTAAAGGGATGTTATTTGGTTACCTGCTTTCAGGGCCCGATTATGAACGCTGGGGGCCCCTGGGCAGATGCTATTTGGGGCCCCCCCCCTTATGAACATTTATAAAAATAAGAACTATCCATGGGCTATACATACTATTAGAAGTACTAGGTGCATACACCAAGGGGGTTTTGGGGCCCCCTAGCATCAGGGGGCCCTGGGCAAAGTCCCGATTTGCCCATGCGATAAAAAGGCCCTGCCTGCTTTAGTTTTTAGGTTACGCCTGAATCCTTTGTTCTTAAAACCGAACTGCGCAATTAATTTTACACCCAAGGGAATTTAAAAGAATTTAGAAATTAGTTAAGGTTTTTGGGTATTGTATGTTATCTATACTAATAAAGGGACAAGTGGAAGTCGAGAGATCACGTGACCGTAACTCATCCGGGCAGGCCACTCCTCGAAAAAAAATGGCCGACAAATATACAGGAAAATCGGTGTATTTTTTTCTCATGAAAGTACATAAATGTTACATATTTGGAAAGAGCTTCGAAAACTGATAATTTTTCCTGCGTACATTTATTCTGTTAATTCAATAGTTTTAGAGATATTTTAATTCTAAAATCACTCACTGCTGAGAAACCAAATCATCTGGTGCAGTGGTGCTGCCATCTGTCGGCAGCGACGGGAATGAAAATTGAAAGGAATTTATTCACTTGAATTTAATACATTTGTAGGCTTTTTTTTCTTTTGTGGGGCCCGAAGTACATAAATATGTTACACGGATTGCTTGAGCGTAGCTAGGCGAAGCCCAGCTAGTATATATATATAGGAAAACTTCTCTAACCAACCACCCCTATTCAGCGCCTACCCCTTTAAACGGCCATATTTTGTCCAGAAACTATTAAAAACTCCACAGAGCCAATGTTATGGAAGAAACCTATTTACGACGGCTACTTCTCAAAACGACCACATTTTTTTAAAACCAAGACTGGCCGCCATAGAGAAGTTTATATATATATATTGGCCGGTTTGAGGAGTTTCTTCCATAATATTGGTTGTCTGGAGTTTTGAATTAGTTCTGAATTAAATAGGATCGCTTAGAAGGGTTGCCGTCGAATAGAGAGGTTTTAATTAATATATATATATATATATATATAAAACAGTTCCGTAACTGACTGACTCACTGACATACAACGCGCAGACCAAACCGATGGACCTAAAGGGCTAACATTTTTCATGGCGATTCTTCTTATAGTGTAGGGGTACACTATAAGATTTTTGAAAAATTCTTGTTAGATTTTTTTAAATTAAATTTTTAAGCTGTTTTGGTAACTTTTTTAAAGTTTGCTTTGAAAATAATAATCTGAGGGTTATAAAATTTATATCACAAGAAAGAGCATAAAAATTCCATGAAAATGAAATA
>OU015490.1:14842414-14867414 GCA_907164885.2 Dolomedes plantarius
GATAATTTTGACAATGAGTTCAGAATATTTTCTCACAATGAAGTGATAATTTTAGCAATGAATTAAATATACCTTCTTATAATTCGTTTAATGAATCCGGCCAATGTATTCAACATACCCTCTCATAATACATTTAATGAACTGATAATTTTAGCAATGTATTCAACATACCATCTCATAATCTATTCAATGAACTGATAAAATTTTAGCAATGGATTCAATATACCCTCTCATAATCCGTTTAATGAACTCATAATTTTAGCAATGAATTCAACATACCTTCTCATAGTCCATTTAATGAACTGATAATTTTAGCAATGAATTCAATATACCCTCTCATAATCCGTTTAATGAACTGATAATTTTAGCAATAAATTCAGTATACCCTCTCATAATCCGTTTAATGAACTGATAATTTTAGCAATAAATTCAGTATACCCTCTCATAATCCGTTTAATGAACTGATAATTTTAGCAATGAATTCAAAATACCTTCTCATAATCCATTTAATGAACTGATAATTTTAGCAATGAATTCAATATACCCTCTCATAATCCGTTTAATGAACTGATAATTTTAGCAATAAGTTCAATATATCCTCTCATAATCCGTTTAATGAACTGATAATTTTAGCAATGAATTCAAAATACCTTCTCATAATCCATTTAATGAACTGATAATTTTAGCAATGAATTCAATATACCTTCTCATAATCCATTTAATGAACTGATAATTTTAGCAATGAATTCAATATACCCTCTCATAATCCATTTAATGAACTGATAATTTTAGCAATAAGTTAAATATATCCTCTCATAATCCAATTAATGAACTCACAATTTTGTAGGAACTAAAAATTACATCAGATATGCATTGTAATTAAAATATTCAGCCCAATATCTGATCAATGAAGTGAAAATTTTACTGATAATAACTTTGAATATTGAAATTAAGCATGGGATTTTAAACGCTCTTTAAATTACTGATTAATAAACTGGTGACTTTACGGACTCTGTTTTAAACATAAGCTAGGATGGGACAAATGGAACGCGAGCTCAAAGAAACCTGAACCGTCTGATCAGAAACAAATTAACAACACACCTTACCAAAGCCAAGAAATCTTTCGTGGCTTATAAAACATGTTAAAATGTCTACATTAAATTAACTCTAAATATATATTAACTCCCAATTTTTACATTTCATGATGCGTGTTTTGAAGTTTATGTTTTATGTTTAAAGTTCTTTAAATTAAAATTTGATTGTTTAGCTTAACTTGTAATTTGAAGTTATTTAAAATATATCTACTTTAAATTTTGATTCAAAACTTGAGGATAACAGATTTTTTAAGTGGAAACCATATTTTTTAAATTCGTATTTAATTATTTAATACAGTGTTTTTTCCTGTACATTCGTGTAAAACATTTGTGTAAAATTTCCTTCCAAATGTTTTAACAGGAAAATTACATTTTTCATTTACATAAATTTCAATCATGAAATTGAATGATTCAAATCAATAAATTTTAATTTAAGTTCATTTAAGATCTACAAATTTTCACCCTGTAAATTTTACTACAGAAATATTTTCAATTGGAATATTATAATGTTGGATTTCATTTATCTATATATATAAAACAGTTCCGTAACTAACTCATTCACTGACTGACATACAACGCACAGACCAAACCGCTGGACCTAAAGGGCTGACATTTTGCATGGCGATTCTTCTTATTGTGTAGGGGTGCACTAAGTAAGATTTTTGAAAAATTCTTCTTAGATTTTTTTAAATTAAATTTTTAAGCTATTTTAGTAACTTTTTTTAAGTTTGCATTTAAAATAATAATTCGAGGGTTATAAAATTTATATCACGAGAAAGATCCTAAAAATTCCTTTAAAATGAGATCTTTTTCGAATCTTTACCTCCATTTTCTGAATTTTGGTGAATTTTTAAATATTCATTTTTAAAATTTTATTTATCAAATGTCGATCACGCGATTTCTTTTTCTGGTACTTTAAATAAATTTATCGTCACGTGCATAACAACTAAATAGACAAAAAAAAATTTCTTCTATATATATATATATATATATATTCTTATATATATATATATATATATATATATATATATATATATATATATATATATATATATATATATATATATTGGCATTAATTGCAATACATTGACCGTTGTATTTAATTTGAATGTACTCCGTAGCGAAGTGCGGGTTTTCAGCTAGTGGTATAACAAACCTTCCTCTGTTACGTGCCGCGGAATTTTCAGGACACTTTTCCTAGAGGCACGTTCTCGAGTTTTCTTGGAAGCCTTTTTTTTCTCTTTTTTTACGCGTCCAAGGCGCGAGCGAACTATCCGAACCGTGACCGATAAGCCTGCTAACCCACCCTGAAGGCTCAGTGGTCCGTTACGAGTGCCTCTGTTCGTCAGGCGTGGGCTGTATCCAAGGTACGCCCCGCTGGTGATGTTTGCCCACAGAGACCTATAAAGTTTCTTTCAAGGCACTATCGTGGTTTCTTGACTAGGCGTTCAATGCACCAGTGACAGAATCGGCGTGCCAGGAGGCTGATAAAGGTTGGTGGAGGGGGAGAGAAACCCTCTGAAACTTAACTGATTTTGAGTAGATGAGCAAGTTTGTCCAAAAAAGATGAAAAACCCTCTACATGACTTGTACAAAATAATAACACCTTGGAATTAGTTTGCCCAGCATTTGATGAACCGAAAATACAGTTTTATAACAGAACCATTCGAATTTCGACTTAAATGTTCTAGGGCAGTGGTTCCCGACCTTTTTCAGCTGGCGACCCACCTTTCCTTATCGGAATACCTCCACGGTCCATGGTGGAGTAAAAAACCTTATTTGTATCGTATCCCTTCCTTATCTATATATAATTAACCATCAAATATTGCATATATATATATATATATATATATATATATATATATATATATATATATATATATATATATATATACATATAGGTATGTATATATATATATGAGGGAGCGGCGTTGCCAGAGTGTGTACCACCTGTGTGACTGTGTGAGTCATCTGGGAGGTATGTAGTGGATCTGTTGTCTGCCCCAGATGCCAAAAATCAAGAACCAAGAAAACAATCTGAACACAATTCGATCTGTTTCGATTATTCTTATCTTTTCTGATGGTTTATTTGATGGTTTCTGATAGATTTAGGATCGAGTCGCGAGCATCCTGTAACCCTTCCGCGACCCACCAGTTGGGAACCGCTGTTCTAGGGCGATCTCGTACCACCCTTTCGTTGAAACAACTTATGAATGCTCTTGTGATGTCGGAGGAAGATGTATGCCTCTGATCACAAGTTTAGAGTGTCTTCCCACATTGATGAATATGATGCTATTCAAAGCAGATAACTGATCTGGACAAGGCAGAAGTTCGTCTTGGTGTTCATCGAATCCTGACTGGGCAATTTCGACGGTGGGCGTGGACCCATTATCTTCTTGAAATCTTACGGTTGAGAAACACCAGTAGGAACATTGATTGAACCTGGTCTTCTATAATCGCCAACAACAAACTCTACCCTTTGGAAGAGTTGCCCCACTGCATGGAACACATCCTCTATGGAGGGACCGCTTGGGCAAAGACGTACAACTCCAGCATCCAGCTTCAGCGTAGATATCAGCAAGGCACGGAAGATACCAAGTGCTCTGGAAACGAAAAGACTGGGAGAGCTGGATATCTCGAAATTTTTCTGGTGAAATCGCTGTTTGACCAGCCAAAATTGGAGAGAACTATCTCGAAGTATCTACGGCTTGTAGAGCAAAATTTAGGTCACTTGCAGTGGATTAAATTGCACGGAACATATCGTGATAGAGGGATCCTTTCTGAAAAAATAGTAGGCATGCCAGCCTCTGTGCATGTCGGCTCGGTACTATGGAAAAACCTGATCTCCGACCGTGTAGGTTAATTAAGAGACCAGTAAAATTTTAAGATCTGGCCTCCCACTGATCCACCTCAAAGGTCTGACATCGTAGACTGTAATTGTAGACCTATGTTATCAGTCACTTCTGCGATTGTAGACCTCGTTGAGTGTCTGCAAACATAAACTCAACCATCTGCTGGATATGGTGCAAATTAAGAGACTTTAACCGTTCAGTACTGAAGGCCGCACGTCAATTAGGTAAGCACGTGGCAGACGAATGAATTACTGAAACCATGTTCCGAAGCAACATACTATATGCTTTGGGAAGCAGAAAAAAAACCAAGTACATGATCACATTACAAGCAAAATTTACAGTCACTAAGATACTTGCATTGCATCACCATCAGGGTTTCTTGTCATTTCGCAATCTTTTGCAATGAAACTTGAGAAACTTTATTCGACTAAAGCTCTGAAAAACAACATTTGCTATTAAGTTCGATTCTTATCATGTTTTGCCGTTGGAAACTTTTAGATTTTACTTTCTATGTTAAAGGTCTGTGTATTTAGTATAAATTTTAATTTTTTTTTCTTTATTTATTCTCGTTCCCAGAAATAAAAACTAACAATAAATATATTAGAGGTTAGATTTCATCTCATAATCAAGGCAAGGCTATGAGACCTTGGAGTTATGCGAAACACAAAATTCTTACACACAACAGTATTTCAATAGATTAATCTTTAGCTTACGGGGCCCATTTTTCCGATTCTATCTTTAGAGCGGGGGTTATATATATGTATATAGCATAAGACATATTACACTATACAGCGTGAAACAAAAACATGAAAAGATAAGAATTTAAAAGGTTTTTGACAGCATCTCTTCATCAGCGGTGCCGATTCTGTCTAAAAACCAATGGATTGTTTCTGATAAGTATGATCTAACCAATAAACATACTTAGACACCGAACAATCCATTAGAAACAGAAGAAATGAATAAATAGTTGCTCAAACAAAGAACACCGAGCCTGGCGCTAGACAATGTTGAAGTTAAGAGTATATATATATATATATATATATATATATATATATATATATATATATATATATATATATATATATATACTAGCTGAAAACCTGCACTTCGCTACGGAGTACATTCAATTTAAATACAACGTTCAATGTATGCAATTAATGCAAAAAAAAAATATATATATATATATATATATATACATTTATAATAAATACGAGGATCAATGTATACAATTGATGTAAAAAACAAAAAAATATATTTATAAAAAAATCGTAGCGGATATTTTTATAGACAAAATAATGTAGAAGAAAATATTCAAAATAAATGTAATAGGACATACTAAAGAATATAATACAGTTATTTTATAGTACAGTTTGAGGAACATAATATCTTTTATTGTATTTTAATATATTTTTGGATAATGTTCAATCGTCTGCCGCATTAGCAAGAAAAAAAAAATTTTTGTCTACTTAGTTGTTATGCACTTGACGATAAATGTATTGAAAGTACCAGAAAAAGAAATCACGTGATCAGGATTTAATAAATTAAATTCTGAAAATTAATATTTAAAAATTTATCCAAAATCAGAAAATGGAGGTAAAGATTCGAAAAAGATCTCATTTTAAAGGAATTTTTATCATCTTTCTCGTGATATAAATTTTATAATCCTCAAATTATTATTTTAAATGCAAACTTTAAAAAAATTACAAAAGCAGCTTAAAAATTTAATTAAAAAAATCTAAGAAGAATTTTTTTAAAATCTCTCTTAGTGCACCCCTAAACTATAAGAAGAATCGCCATGCAAAATTTCAGCCCTTTAGGTCCAGCGATTTGGTCTGTGCGTTGTATGTCAGTCAGTCAATCAGTCAGTTACGGAACTGTTTTATATAGAGAGATGTGTGTGTGTGTGTGTGTGTATAATCTTGCCTTTTTGGGGGTTTATTAATTTTCTGATATTAGCTTTGGACCAAAAAACAAATGCCCATCATATCTTAGGAAATTTTTGAAGAATTGTCAGTAATTCAATATCTGCAACTGGTTCAAGCATATCAAAACTTTTAAAATATATTTTTAAAACGATGATATATTCATTCTTATCTGAGTTTTCGTTTTTCCTGGAGATATTCATTTCTAAACTTTTTTTTCCAGTTTCAGGTGTCTGAAAGTAATACTTTATTATGTAGCATAACTGTTTGAAAAAAAAATTTTAAGTTGAGTTTCGTTGCAAAATTTAGACAAATTTCAAATGGTTTCATCTGGCGGATAAAACCATTATACACAGTACTGGTGCTCCCATGCTTAAAATTGAGTTCATTTCTTTTAATTGAAGTGTTCATGTTTCACTGCTTGAACAAGGTTTTCTAATAAGTTTAGGTTTGATGTCATGAAGTATACAGAGAATATTCAAGTAATTTCAAAGAATTTTACCTGGGATATACTGATACTTTCGTGTTTAAAATTGTGTTCATTTCTCTTTATTAATGTTTTAATATTCGATTGTTCGATCTTGATTTTCTTATACTCTTTAAGTTAAACGTGCTTGTATACAGAGAAGGATTTTAAAAGAATTTTATCAAGGGATATACTAAAACTTGCATGTGAAAAATCGGGTCTATACTTCTCTTTATTAAAGTTTTCAAGGTTTTCCAGTACGTATTCAATTAAATTTCCTTTTAACTTACAGGGAATATTTAAATATTTCAAAGAATTTTATCTGGGGAAATACTAATTCTTCCATGTCAAAAGTTGTATTCATTTCTCTTTACTGCTTTTATGTTAATTCGATTACTTGATCATGGTTTTCTAATATGCTTTAAGATAATTTATATACTTGTAAAGTACAGAGAACATTGAAGTGATTTTGGAGAATTTTACCCGAGGATTTGATACTTTCATGTTTAAAATTGTGTTCATTTTTCTTTATTAAAATTTTAATGTTCGATTGTTCGATTTTGGTTTTCTAATATGCTTTATGTTAAACGTGCTTCTATACAGAGAACATTCAAGTAATTTTAAAAGAATTTTATCTAGGGATATACGAAAACTTTCAAGTCAGACATTGGGTCTATTTCTCTTTATTAAAGTTTTCCCAGCACGTATTAAATTAAATTTTTTTAACGTACAATGAATATTAAAACATTCCAAAGAATTTTTTGCGGGAATATACTAATTCTTCCATGTCAAAAGTTGTGTTCATTTCTCTTAAATACTGTTTTTTTTTTTGTTCGATTGCTTAATCATGGTTTTCTAATATGCTTTAAGATAATTGATGTACTTCTAAAGTACACAGCACACTGAAGTGATTTTGAAGAATTTTATCTGGGGATTTGATAGTTTGATGTTTAAATTTGTGTTCATATAAGTATATATATGTTTTATACATATACACACACACACGCGCGCACACACACACACACACACACACACACACATATTTATATATATATATATATATATATATATATATATATATATTTAAGAAAGTTTTCCTGTTCGACTGCTTTATCGGGGTTTTCTAATATGCTTGAATTTGATATTATAAAATAGAGAAAAAAATTAAATAATTTTAAATAATTTTATTTGACATAGTCGATGTTCATTGATATAGTCGACTGATATAGTCGATGTTCATTATAACGACCGTTCCTGTACAACGACCGATGAAAAAACTCCCAAATGGAATCTCCTTTAATGATATATTCATTTTTAAATTTTCGATATAACGACCACTCGTTATAACGATTTTTTTTCTTCTTTGGGACGCAGGGGGTGTCGTTTTAACGAGCACCGACTGTACTTTCCTGTTAAAAATTATTTCATTAAACTTTCGCGTCCTCGTTTTTGAATGGCCCAGACTCCCTATAACACACATCGTCTGCATCTGCACCTTCCCCGTCCCGTGACCTTACTTAATCAAGAAAGAATGCTCAAAGTCTTAAAGGGTACTTACCGATGTCCCATCGTCGCCACTCCAAGAACAGGTTGCGTTCGATAATATTATTCTAAGTCTAATGTCCCCACTTAAAAAGGGTCCTTCAAGGCGCTTTCGTCCATATTCGAATTTTCAATCCAACTGCTTAGGATCGTCCCACAGTTGGAAGGGGGAAAAAAATAATAAGGAATATTCCCAGAAATACGTCCCCTGCTCCACCCACCCTCCCCCCACCCCCAGCGTTTCCTCTGCCCACCTGTCTTAGATCATAAAAGACATGACTAACAATGGAGATATATGAATGAGGAATATGTTTTTTTCTTGCAAAAAGAAGTTACATGACCATGTTTTCCAGGCCAATAGACTCATCGAGTTGTGCTGATAGGTTAAGACGTGGGGAGGGAAACATTTTTTGAGTCCGGCAGTTGCGAAGAAATAATAAATCGTCAGGAGACAGGTTGTGAATCTCTTATTGTTCCGTGTGAGACACTTTCGTGAGAAAATTCTCATTGAGTTGTCTAAGTTTGCTTAGGATGTGCGGAGGACGACCAGCGTTCTAAAGTGGTGGTGGTGGTGGGGGGGGGGGGATGGCCCATGCCCGCAGCTACACGCTAAAAAATAAAACTTTCCAAGATAATTCATCGGATGGTACAGATGCTTGTTACATAAAGGGGAAAAAATGTATCGTCTGCTGGTATTTTATTCTGAGATGATTGTAAGAGGCTATAGATTAGCTTGTAATGTTAACAGGTGTTTGCTACAGAAGTAAAAATTGCCCAGCACTATTACAGAAATTTCATATGAATGTTACATATCAATAGGAATAGTGTACGGTAACTAACACACACACACACACACACACATATATATATATATATATATATATATATATATATATATAGGGCTCGATTTGAGGCAGAATGCGCCGAAACGGCGTTCCGGTACCTCTCTTTAGGAAAAAGAAAATTACGATAGTTGAAAACATTTATTTAATCACATATTAATTACTCTGTTGTTAGCGAGTGAACATGACCTATTATATATATATATAATATATAAAATTTCAACCCCCCCCCCCCCAGACACACACACACCCCGGAAGGTTACCGTTCCGGCACCTCTATTTCTAGTAATTGAGCACTGAATGTGTATATATATATATATATATATATATATATATATATATATATATATATATATATATACAGTGCGCATCTATGTCTCTTTTCAAGACATACATACATACATACATACATCGACATACATATATTTGTACATACATATACATTTCAGTATGTTTATGTACGTCTACGTTTATATTTGTCAGTAATATATATATATATATATATATATATATATATATATATATATATATATATATACAGTGTAATCTCGATCTATCGTTTTCGAAGGGACTGACTGTACTAAACGATGGATGCGGGAAAACGATAGATGAGGGAACATACAAAAAAAGTATTAACATTCCTTAAAGTTTGATATCCCTAAATTATATTTACTCACATCCATAAAAGCATGTGTGCAATTGAAGATAGTAATTGAAGATAAAATTACATGTGTGTAATTGAAAATAAAATTACAAAGTTGTACTGAAATCCAAGATAATAATAATAGTAAAATATAACAAAAAGAAATACACGTAGATACACAGGAATTTTGATTCAAATAAAAGTATTTAATCTTTGTTTGTTTTTTGGCGGTTTACTCTCCACAAGTAAACAATATTTTTTCTGTGTTGCAAATTGCAATCTTTTTGGGGTATCGGTTATTGTGTGACAGTATAAAGAAGCGTCAGTCGTGAATCGTTTGTAACTATAGAACAATTCCATTGCACTGGATGGGGTCCGACATAAGACCACCAGGAAGTTCTGCTTCCGGGTGAAACCCTCATCGGCCAGTGTAGAACGGCAGCAATCAAAAACTTTTCACACCATAGAACAAACACCAGGGCGCCTCCATCCCAAGGCCAAGAGAAAAGCCAGAGGACAGCAGGAACCGCTCAGGTCGGCTGACTGTGAGCCATTGCTGATAAGAACAGAAATGTTGAATAGTCGGAAAATTTGGAATGAGTTTCCGAAAATAGGATACCTCAGGGACTAAAGAATTAAGGAACACCAATGACGAACAAATAATGGGAGTGGTACGATTATGCGAAACCATGCTAAACAGGAGAGAACAATAAATACGAGACCATGCATCTCAAATGTTCTGCTCATTGTTAAATTAGAGCGTCATTCTAGCTCAATCCAAACATTTATATTTCAGGTTCAGTTATGAAAAAACGATCGATCCGATAAAGTAATGTAAAGCTGTTATATTATGAACGATTATTGCGGGAAAACGATGGATCGAGGAACGATCCATGTGGTCTGTTTTTACTTGTTTTCTATGGAATTTATTTGGGACTGGATGAAATAAACGATGCATACGGGAAAACGATCGTCCGGGGAACGATCGATCGAGATTCCACTGTATATATATATATATATATATATATATATATATATATATATATATAAGAACATAATCTGTAAACTTCTATAATTTTTATAACTTCTTTATGAATTTTAAGGCATTTATTGTAGCAACTCGTGGAAAGGGGGTCAAACTTTAAATAACCACAGAAAAGTATTTTCCACTAAGATTAAACACATTCATTAAACTAAGCTCTTGTCACCCCGATATCACGATACCTTCTCTGATCCCCCTGATATCTTCACTTTTTAGATCTCCCCTCTCCCTCGGACATTCCACTGTTCGTCCACCCCTGTCCCAGAGGAATGGTCATTTCGACCCTCAGAGAAGAGAGAGAGAGTATAGATTTTCCGCACCCACCCCACACACACTTCGATCCGAGAGATTCGATAAGACGTCCCCCCACCCCTTGTGTCCACCGTGCCTAGACCTCCTGTGTTATTCCAGTCGGCATAGAGCGCTCCGGACCTGACATCTTCTGCCCCCACCCCACCTCACCCACCCCTCCTCCGCTCTGCTTAAAGAGGGCGCAGAGATAAAAAGAAAAATAAAACAAGATAGGGAAAAATATCGGGTCTTATCCGCCATCCCTTCTTGAGGCAATCTGTGCTGCCGTTCGTAATTCCCATCCGGGAAAAATAGAACGTTTTTCTTCTTTCTTTCTTTTATTTATTTCTTTCACTTTTTTTTTTCTCTCTCTCTCTCTCTGTTTGTTGACGAACGAAGGCTCTGAAATATGAGTTTTGCTCTGTTCCTGCCCAAGTGCGACTCGGTTGGCGTGTGAGTGGTCATTGATCGGTCATCGAACGTGCTACTCCTTGTCGGGGGTGGACGAAATCCTGGGTCTTTCCGCGTGATCGGCATATTTTGAAGAAGGGTGGATAGAAAACAACGATATACCGAACCTGGTATCTGGACTTCGTTACGCTTTTGACCCGAGTCATTATCTTCTTGGATGAGTCTCACATTCTCCCCCGACCTGGGAGCTGTCCGAACGAACCCCTCAAAATCACTTAATGTCGGCAAGGGACAATTCTAACACGCTATTCTACATTTATAATTTTTTTTCTGTAGTATTTAATAGTAACACATCAGCACGGGATTCAAATTCCTCACGTCCCGTCTTTTGGATAGACGTGTTAACTATGCCATGCCCTGCTATTCACTGCAAAGCCATGTCATTCTTATTCAACAATACACTCGTATGAAGTCATGCCATCGTATATATCGTTATACATCCCCGAGACTGGTCATCATATTCACATACACACTCCAGTAAGCCATACATTCATACATACATACATACATATATATATATATATATATATATATATATATATGTGTGTGTGTGTGTGTGTGTGTGTGTGTGAGTATATGTATGTATATGTCTATGTGTATATTGAGTCATCATGTTCGCTGTGTCATCATTTCTGCCATTACACGCCTCCAAACCACGTCATCGTATTGGAGGAAGCATGCCACGCCATAGTTAGCGTTACACGCTAGTAAGCCATTTCATCATAAGCGTCAAGCACCTCCAAACCATCTCATCTTACTCATCATCACACATGTACAAACTATATCATCGTATTTATTATTACACCCCTAACATTTTATATACCTAACCTACAAACAGACATGCAAACACGTATACATATGATAATCTTATATTTGTACATATATATAAATATATGTATGTTGATGTGCTTTATAAACATACATATATTTATATATATATATATGTCATATTTGTGTAATGTAGTTTATTTATATATATATATGTGTGTGTGTGTGTGTGTGTGTGTGTGTGTGTGTGTGTATGTCTATGTGTATATTGTATATGTGTGTCTATATATAAGTATATACATGTATAGTATGTATCTATATATATACATACACATAGATATACTTATATTGTATACATATAAATATATGTATGCTTATGTACGTCTATGTTTATATTTGTGTAATAAATAAATAATCCAACAGAGATAGATAAAAATAATACAAATATAGACAAGAAACAAACAGAAATCAAGCACTCTGGGCATCCACGCACCAACGGCAAGATTCTGTATAAGTGCCGGAACTGAACCATAAAACAACAGAGGTAACCGACATGTCTCTTTATCAGGGAGAATTGGATTATTTATTTGTTTTTTTCATTATGGGGATATGAAGCTTCTGCTATCCTCTATTGAAAATGATTTCTTTGCAGTATATGTTTTATGTTAAAGTGATTTAGCAGTCTATGCTTGATTTTTATTTTTTGTTTATTTCTATTGTTTATATTTTACTTTATATTTGTGTGTAATATATATATATGTGTGTGTGTGTGTATTGTATATGGAGGGCCTATGTATTCACTATATATGTATGAAACATGCATATTTAATGTGTATCTATATATATACAGAGACAAACATACATACATACACATATACATAGACATACATATATTTGGACCTACATATACATATATGTATGTTTATGTACATATATGTATATGTATGTACTTGTATCCAATCCAAGCCATTATATTCACAATAACACACTTCTAAGCCATGTCATCATATTCGCCATTAACTACGTATGTCATCACACTCACTATTACACTTGACCAATCTGGGCCGAAATTTAATCATATATATATATATAGATATAATGATATTGATAATAATATATTTTATTATGCAGATAATCGAAAATTTTCGATGAAAATTAGAACGAAGATGAGACTTCCTTGAGAAAAAAAATTACACGTTGACGAAAACTTTATAGAAGGCTTTAATATATGCAGGATTTAATATAGAAATTATATCAACATAACTTCCAATATAAGGACTTCAAATTCTTAGGCTATCTGACAACGTTTGAAGCATTTTTTTTTATTATTTTTTAAATATGCAGTACAATATAACCACGTTTATCCGAACTAACCGAGACCATAGGCAATCTGGAAATTGAAAATCCGTATAATCTGGGTAATATGGGTAATAAGCAAAACAAAATCCTTAACTAAGCACACTTACCATTTATTACGATAAAAAAACTATGTTATGTAACAAAATTACATAGTATTGTTAACAAGACATTAAAAACATATAAAAAATAACTTTTCACATCCTTTCTTAACAAAGAATTGGTAAGTCTATAGTAAAGCTTTCTTAAACTCGACAAAAAGCATTTCATTACCATAATTTATTGCACAACATAGGCAGGAACTGATGTAAATTGAATCAAACTTAAAAGCGATGTAAATTCATACGACCAAAACAATTTTATTGTTAACTTGTCATAGCAATTCAGGCGAGTATATGTAATAAAAATTGAGTTAACAAAATCACTTTTTATTGTTATATGGTGTTTGAACAACTTTTAAACTGTATGTAGTGGTTATTGTGTAAATACAATTAATTTTTTTATATTACCATATCAACTTCGAGAAATTTTAAGTGAAGATAACTTTGAAAAATACAGGTAAAAGCCATTTTATCGTGTTGTTGTCATAGCAACTTCAAACTGTATGTAGTGACGATTGTGCAAAGAAAAGCTATTTTTTTGTTACCATAGCAACTTTAACAAAATTTAAGCAGTGTTAATTGTAAAAACAAAAATAATTTTACTTCACACTGTATGTAGTGATAATTGCGTAAAAGAAAAAGCAATTTTGTTTTAATGTTACCATAGCAACTTCAACAAACTTTATGTAGAGATATATCTGTAACACCAAAAGCTATGTTACTATGTTATTTGGCTTAGCTACTTCACACTGTACGGAATGATAATTGTGTAAACAAAAGCAATTTTATTTTTATATTACCATAGCAACTTCTACAAAAATTTAAGTAGCCAAGCAAAAAATCAAAAGCCATTTTTAATTTTATGCTACCATAGTAGCTTAAGTAGAGAAAGCTGTGAAAACAAAAACCATTTTCTTGTTTCGCTGTCATAGCAACTTCAGACTGCCCGTAATGATAACTGTATATGTAAAACCATTTTCATTTTTGTTACCATAGCAACTGCAATAAAATTTGTGTAGTGATACATGTAATATAAAAAGCCATTTTATTGTTTTGCTTTTATAGCAACTTCAGACTGTACGAAAGGATAATTGTGTATGTAAAAAAAATTTGTCTTTATGTTACCATAGTAACTTCAACAAAATTTACGTAGTGATAATTGGGGAAACAAAAGCCATGTTATTGAATTCCTGTCATAGCAACTTCAGACTGTACGCAATAATTGTGCATGTAAAAGCAATTTTATTTTTGTCACCATAGCAACTTCAATAGAATTTCTGTATTGATAACCCTGAAAACAAAAGTCATTTCATTGTTTTCTGTTATAGCAATTCTAGACTGTACTTTGTGATAATTGTGTATGTAAAAGCAATTTTATTTTTGTCACCATAGCAACTTCAATAGAATTTCTGTATTGATAACCCTGAAAACAAAAGCCATTTCATTGTTTTTCTGTTATAGCAATTCTAGACTGTACTTTGTGATAATTGTGTATGTAAAAGCAATTTTATTTTTGTCACCATAGCAACTTCAATAGAATGTCAGTAGTGATAACCCTGAAAGTAAAAGCCATTTCATTGTTTTGCTGTTATACTTTTAGCCTGTACTTAGAGATAATTCTGTATGTAAAATCAATTTTATTTTTGTCACCATAGCAACTTCAATAAAATTTCTGTAGCGATAACCCTAAAAACAAAAGCCATTTCATTGTTTTGCTGTTATACTTTTAGCCTGTACTTAGAGATAATTCTGTATGTAAAATCAATTTAATTTTTGTTACCATAGCAACTTCAATAAAATTTATGTAGCGATAACCCTGAAAATAAAAGCCATCTCATCGTTTTGCTGTTATAGCATCTGCAAACTGTACTTAGTGATGATTGTGTAAACAAAAGAAGTTTTACTTTTGTGTCTATGACAACTCCAACAAACTGCATGTAGAGATAACTGTAAAAACAAGAGCCAGATTTTTGTTTTCTTATCGTAGCAGCTTCACATTATACATAATGATAATTAGTAAACAAAAACAATTTAATTTTCATATTGCCAGTGTCACTTTCAGCAAAATTTATGTAGTGATAATTGTGATAAAAAAAGCCAATTTATTGTTTTGTTGTCATAGCAATTTTACTTGGTGATAACAGTATGAACAAAAACAATTTCATTGTTATGTTATTATAGCAACTTCAGCAAACTGTATATAATGGTAATTGCGTAAACAATTAATTATTCCTGCAAAATAACTGTTCCTATCAGTATAATATGTAGAATAACGTATTAAATACTTGTAAAAATAATTATAACACCACATTTTCTGGTTAGGTTTTATTTGAATTAAAGTCATATTAATCCTGTCGACTCGTATAAAATATATATAAATGATTTAGACTGTTTGGGAAAGAAATGTGTGTGTTACATTATATTAAGTTCAAGATCCAGTGCTGTGAACTACAAAACTGGTCTTCCAATGGATTAAATCAAGAATGAAGGGAAATACCAACAATGCCTATAAATTATGAACGACAAACGAAATATTGGAATTCTCTATACCTCTTTGTTTTACTGGTTGTCATTGAGTAAACAAAAAGAAAAAATACCGTAGCTCAGATATCACAAACAGCAAAACAGAGCTTGAAATTAAATTTCTCACTTTTTACTCGATCCCCAAAGGGAGAAACTACCTACAAACCGGATAAATCAATGCTTTTCATTAGTCCGGCCAAAGGAGTGATGAATAGAAGCCTTGGAGGCGCCGCCAATAGCGTCAGCCACAGAACGTCCTCCGCGCTTCCGATTGGCTTATTAAGGCGTCAATCAGAAATCGTTACTTTCGCGCAGGCGCAGTGGCGCGCTCGGGTGATAATGGGAAATCCAAGATGGCGGACCTGACGCGTTTTCCCGATTGGGAGGGGGGGGGGGAAAGGGAGGCGGGATGCCGAGTTTTTTCCCCCCAACCGAGAGGGAATAGATTTAATTTATTCTTAATGCGATCTGTGAAGCGTGCAAGCCGTAAGGCAAGCGGGCTGTGGAGGTACGATTTATTATTGCCTTGCATTAATTCTTTCCCCCCACTCCAGTTGGGGAGAATGAAAAGACCTGGTAGTTGCTGAAAAATAGCTTTTCACAGAGAAATGATTTTTCACGTGGAGTTGCTTCTTTTCGATCACCACCCCGTTGCATTTTTCATATTCTTTTTTTTTTCTTTCTTTCTCTTCTCTCTCTACTATCGTTATTACTCTGCGTGTGTAACTTGTTTACTTCATTTTCTGGTGCGTTCGAATTTCGAACAGATGCGCTGGTTCTCAGAGTGATTTTTGATCCATTCTTGTTCTTCAAAGCTTTCGGGGTTGTTACATGTTTTTATTTCTTATTCTGTTGGCGAATCTAAGAACCTCTCAATGATTCAGAAGCTTCTCATAGAGGCGTCTCGGAATTTTGGGCATTCCATTCAGCGTCTCGGCTAAAGGTATCACCAGATATTCGAATGTTTTTTTTTTTTTCCATTTTTTTTACTTAAAGTTGCTTGAATTTTTTCTCCACTCCTGCACTTCGTAATGACTTTGAATCAAAAATTTATAGCACGTTAAACTGTTATTTTTTTGTTTAAAGAAAGAACATTTTTATTAAAAAAAAACTTTATTCCAGATATTCAATACACACAATGGCATTATTGATTTAATCCATCGTTTTTTTCTTCCACTGTCAAGCGTCGCCAAAGTATCACTGCGTTGCTCTTGTTATTGAAAATTTCGACGAACTTGAATAACACAGACACACAAATAAATCTGTCGATGCGATGACAATAGCACCAATAAATCTGTTTAGACAATA
The DNA here is from genome assembly GCA_907164885.2 of Dolomedes plantarius. Classification (NCBI taxonomy): domain Eukaryota; kingdom Metazoa; phylum Arthropoda; class Arachnida; order Araneae; family Dolomedidae; genus Dolomedes; species Dolomedes plantarius. The sequence goes on from OU015490.1 coordinate 14,859,636, forward strand.
AATCTGTCAAATCTGTCAAAGTTTCATGGAGCTGAATAACCATAAAAAGTCACTGTTCGAGATTTTAAAATAGGAGTCATGTGTTATTTTAGAAAATCCCTTTTCTTCTGCTTCTGTTAAACGTCGCCAAAGCATCGCTGTGTTGCTCGTTTTATTGAAAATTTCGGCGAACTTGAATAAGACTGACACACTAATCTGTCAAAGTGATAACAATTCACAATCTGTCAAAGCGATAACAATTAACAATCTATCAAAGTGATAACAATAGCGCCAATTAATCTGTAGCTATAGACAATAAATCTGTCAAATTTGCCAAAGTGCCTTAGAGCTAAACAACTATAAAAGGAGTCTGTTCGAGATTTTAAAATCGGAACGAGGTGTTGTTTGATGAATCCCTCATATTTTCTGATTCTGTTAAACGTCGCCAAAGCATCGCTGTGTTACTCGTTTTATTGGAAATTTCGGTGAACTTGAATAAGGTAGATACACAAATCTGTCAGAGATAACAAAAACAACTATAAATTGTATGGACAATACATCTGTCAAATCTGTCAAAGTGTCACAGAGCTAAATAATCATATAAAGACACTGTTCGAGATTTTAAAATCGGAGTGAGGTTTGATTAAATCCCTTACATTTTCTGCTCCTGTTAAACGTCGTCAAAGCATCGCTGTGTTACTCGTTTCGATGAACTTGAATAGGATAGAAACACAAATCTGTCAGAGAGATAACAATAGCACCAATAAATCTGTATAGACAATAAATCTGTCAAACCTGACAATGTTTTATAAAGCTAAATAACCATAAAAAGACACTGTTCGAGATTTTAGGTGTTATTTAATTAAATTACATGTGTTTTCTACTTCTGTTAAACGTCGCCAAAGCATTGTTGTGTTACTCGTTTTATTGGAAATTGCGGTGAACTTGAATCAGATAGAAATACAAATCTGTCAAAGAGATAACAAAAGCACCAATAAATCTGCATAGACAATAAATCTGTCAAATCTGACAAAGTGTCATAGAGCTAAATAACCACAAAAAGACACTGTTCGAGATTTTAAAATCGGAACGAGGTGTTGTTGGATTAAATCCCTTATAGTATTTTCTGCTTCTGTTAAACGTCGCCGAAGCATCGCTGTGTTACTCGTTTTTTTCTTTGGAAATTTTGGTAAACTTGAATAAGATAAACACACAAATCTGTCAAAGAGATAACAAAAGCACCAATATATCTGTATAGACAATAAATATGTCAAATCTGTCAAAGTGTCACAGAGCTAAATAACCATAAAAAGACACTACTCGAAATTTTGAAATAAGAATGAGGTGTTATTTTAGAAAATCCTCTATTTTTTCTGCTTCTGTCAAACGTCGCCAAATCATCGCCGTGTTACTCGTTTTTTTTTGAAAATTTCGGTGAACTTGAATAAGATAAACACACAAATCTGTTAAAGAGATAACAAAAGCACCAATATATCTGTATAGACAATAAATATGTCAAATTTGTCAAAGTGTCACAGAGCTAAATAACCATAAAAAGACACTATTCGAAATTTTGAAATAAGAATGAGGTGTAATTTTAGAAAATCCCTTATTTTTTCTGCTTCTGTCAAACGTCGCCAAAGCATCGCTCTGTTACTCGTTTAATTGGAAATTTCGGTGAACTTGAATAAGATAAACACACAAATCTGTTAAAGAGATAACAAAAGCACCAATATATCTGTATAGACAATAAATATGTCAAATTTGTCAAAGTGTCACAGAGCTAAATAACCATAAAAAGACACTATTCGAAATTTTGAAATAAGAATGAGGTGTTATTTTAGAAAATCCCTTATTTTTTCTGCTTCTGTCAAACGTCGCCAAAGCATCGCTGTGTTACTCGTTTAATTGGAAATTTCGGTGAACTTGAATTAGATAAACACACAAATCTGTCAAAGAGATAACAAAAGCACCAATAAATCTGCATAGATAATAAATCTGTCAAATCTGACAAAGTGTCATAGAGCTAAATAACCATTAAAAGACATTGTTCACGATTTTAAAATAGGAATGAGGTGTTAATTAATTTGATTCTGATTATCCTGATGTTTTCTGCTTCTGTTATCCGTCGCCAAAGCATCGCTGTGTTGCTCGTTTTATTGGAAATTTCGGTGAACTTAAATAAGACTGACACAATAATCTGTCAAAGTGATAGCAATTAACAATCTGCTAAAGTGATAACAATTAACAATTTGTCAAAGTGATAACAATAGCACCAATAAATCTGTAAGAGAAAAGGTGTAATTTTCAAACGTAGTAAAACATTAGAAAGTCATTCTGTGTGTCATGTTACATATGAGAAAAATATTAAGTATCATTGATTGAAATAATTTATATTTAATTTAATAACAAAATAATTACTTTGCGTTTAACAAAAAAGCTATAGCACTATATTTTGATTTGAACAAACGATATATTAATAAAGAGCAAAATAAATTAATCATCCAACAAACAGGGGTGGCTCCAGCCCAGAGTTTTAGGGGGTTAGCGTCAGGAGGGCAACGTTTTTTTTGTTTTTTTTTTGGGGGGGGGCAATATTTATATATATATATATATATATAGTATATATATATATATATATATATATATATATATATACAAGAAATAAACATCGTCTCATTTTAAATTTAAACTCATTTAGTATTCGGTCTACGATTATATAATTTTCGGCTATGAAAAAAAAAAAAAAAATACGCCGGGCTTTTTGGGGAGGGGCTATTGCCCCCCCTTTCTTGGAGCTGCCCACAAAGGATTCCAAAGTTCACCATTTTCCAAAGAGGATTGACTCCCATTTTTTAAAAATTTTCTACGTATCCAATTTTCACCGTAATTTATTTAGAAAAGCATACAAACGTTAAGCAAAAATGTGCATTAAAAAAATCAGTATTTCGACCGTCTGGAAGGACCGGGATTTGATACCAAACCACGAAATTTAACCATAGCCCTTTCAGCTATCTATACATCAGCTATACGAGAAACTTTCATTCTTTCAATTCCATCCATCGCTTACTCTCCCCCTGGGGTTTTCATGAGTCCTTCATTGTTCTTGCATTACTAAAAAGACTATCTGCCGGGACCGCGTCTCAAAATTTCGAGATCCAGTTTTCTACAAACCGAACTGCCCCGGAAATGGGAAAGAATAAAATTTTCGAAATCCATTCTTCATAACCTTAAGAAAATTGTCAAGAGTTCTTGCACATGAATCGTTATTAGGTCAAATACTTTTAGGATTTTAGTTACCACTGACTAGAGATATCTAAACATATGTTTAATACGTTTTGCAGTAGAAATTCTAAATAATTTTTATTATTATTTTGATTAAAGTTTTTAAATCACTATTTGTAATCATTTGAGAAACCTAACTATATAGTTCCTTTTTTAAGCTAAACAGGGCCATGCTTGGATAATCCGAGTTCTCTGGTTTTCCTTGCATATACGTGATCAGTTGTTTCTTGAACCAATTGTTTAATTCGGTTTATCATGCCTTTAACTTATACTTCGAAACATCCCTTTTAAATTTATTAGGAACAACACAATGAAAAATTGCCGTATAAATGGTATCTATCTATCTATCTATCTATATATATATATATATATATATATATATATAACAGTTCCGTAACTGACTGACTGACTGACTGACTGATTGACTGACTGACAGACAACGCACAGACCAAACTGCTTGACCTAAAGGGTTGAAATTTTGCATGGCGATTCTTCTTATAGTGTAGGGGTGCACTAAGAAATATTTTTGAAAAATTCTTCTTAGATTTTGTAAAATTAAATTTTTAAGCTGTTTTTGTAAAATTCTTTAAAGTTTGTATTTAAGGGGACAGTGGACTTTCAAAATTGTGAAATTTGTCCTAAAAGATTCGATATTTTTATTTTATTGAATTGTGAAACTACGGACAAGTAGGAATGTGTTGCAGAAAGAATTTTTAATTTCTGCGATTACTTTCCTAGTTATGGGCATTTGTATTTAATTTAGATATTATGTGGTTACTAATGGCAATAACTTTAAATGTGTTTTTCTCAAGATAAAAATTTTCGTGTCATACGAATATTCAAACTGCTCCAGGCGCATTTATAATTATCGTATTGCTTTGAAATTTAAGTTTTATATACTTAACTGTATATCAAATAAATCTTATTGAAAAAAAACACTTCGTAGCTCAGAATTTCTAAATTTTGTACTTTAAAAGATAATTTATAGGTATTTTGCGTCATAAAAAGGGTGTTTTCACTATTATTATTTTTTCTCTTTATATTTTTAATGAATGCTTAAAATAAGCAATAAGTTTCATTGTTAGTTCTATATGGTATCCTGTAAATAAAAATTACCATATTATATGCGCATGGAACATTTTTAATGAGGCCAATTTTTGATATAATTAATAATTCATAAATTATGAATATCTCATCTTTAAATTTTAACCACTTTTACACATCTATGGTACTAATCACATATTCAAATTTCAAGCAAATCCATTCAAAACGAAAAAAGTTACGTTTGAAGGTCCACTGTTCCCTCAAAATAATATTCTGAGGGTTATAAAATTTATATCACGAGAAAGACCGTAAAAATTGCTTTAAAATGAAATCTTTTTCGAATCTTTGCCTCCATTTTCTGCTTTTTGGGGAATTTTTAAAGATTAATTTTTAGAATTTAATTTATTCAATGCTGATCACGTGGTTTATTTTCTTTTTGTAATACTTTAAATTATTTTTCATCACGTGCATAACAAATAAATAAATTGACGATTTTTTTTCCTATCTTAAGCGGCAGACGATTGGACATTATCAAAAAAAAAAAAAAAAAAAAATTAAAATACAGTAAAAAAAATGTTCCTCAAACTATACTATATTAACTGTACTATATTCTTTAGTATGTTCTATTAGATTCAATTTCAGTATTTTCTTCAACATTATTTTGTCTATAAAAATATCCATTGCGATTTTCTTATATTTTATTTGGCATTAATTGCCTACATAAAATATAAGAAAAAAAACATAAAATATACTATATTAACTGTACTATATTCTTTAGTATGTTCTATTAGATTCAATTTCAGTATTTTCTTCAACATTATTTTGTCTATAAAAATATCCATTGCGATTTTCTTATATTTTTTTTTGGCATTAATTGCCTACATTGATCGTTGTATTTATTATAATTTTTTTTTTTTTTTGGCATTAACTGAATTCTCGTTTAAAGATATTTTACTGTCGTCTTTTTGAGTATTCTTCCCATTTTAAAATGACAATTGCAGGAAATCTTATAATTATTATGGTTCATATAAACGCAGAGACCATAAATTATATTTCTATCCTTATCCAAAAATTATATAATTTTTTGAAAATGGGACAGATAGATAAGATGCCTTAAATTTCATTAAAAATTTTTTTTGCGGGAATACTCCCGTAAAATGAATGACAATTCGAATTAGCCGACAAACACCATTTTCCAGACGAAACGAAACATGAAAACGAAGCTGGAAACAGAAACGAAGCTAAAAGTATTTCTTTTCACTTAGTTGCACTTAGTAATAAATATACCCGTACCTTTTGGTTTTCTTGCCATCTGCCTGCATAGAGTACACAGCATAGAGTATGTTATTTTACATGCAATGAGGGCGTAACGCTGTGACGACCATTTGTAGACTTATTTCCTGATGAAGTGGGTGCTAATTTTTAGAACACCCAGGAGAAATCAAATATCATTTGGGCAAACATTTCATAACATTTTAAAATAGAGGGAATTTTTTATAAAATTTTTAATACAATTGAGGGATTACGCCATAGATCCTTTACTCCTGTCGACTCAACATATTTTAATTTCCTTTATACTGTAATATACTACGGTGACACTTACCTGTGTGTACCATGATATGAGAAGAAAGCCTCCTTTAGTGACGACTTTTTGACATTCATAATTTGGACTTAGGTAATAGTATATCAAATTATATTCAATAGGTAGAACAACATAAAATTCAACTTAGCGAAAAATGTTTTTTTTTTTTTTTTAATCTCTGTTATTTGCTATAGGTTTATACGGATGTAAAAGAAAAAAATGAAGGAATCTGGAATTTTTTCGAATTCTGGAGTTACTCTGTTCCCTTATAAAAACATTTGTAAAAATAAGTTTATAAGGATAGAGGTGGTTTTGTATTTATGATATCGGTTTTTCCGTGGTTTCTGATCAATGCCGAGGAAGTAATTTATCTTTAGCTGAAAACAGCTTCTGAATTCTTTTAACCACTAACATCAAGAACTTACAGGAAATTTCCTATTCATCTTCTAAAAGTGTTTTATGCGACTGTTTTGATTCTTAAAAAAAAATAAAAAAATTGTACCCCGCGAATTCTAATTTACATTGAAATCCAGGGGTTATAATACCAATAACGCTTTAAATGAGTCTTTAATTACAATACCAACACATATTGAAGTACCTAAATTATATTACCCTAATATGTTATCATACCTTAATTATCATACCAATATATTTTTAATACTTTAAATTATAATTGCTGATATTTGTTTTAATACTTCAATTATAATACCAACACATACTGAAGTACCTAAATTATATTACCAGTATATGTTATCATACATTAATTATCATACCAATATATTTATTACTACTTTAACTATAGTACCAAGATTTGTTTTATGACCTAAATTATTATACCAATATAACTATAAGAAGTCGAGGTTACTTCCTTCATATCTGAATACAAGTTCATTAATTACAGGATAGCTTTGAATGCTGATGTCGCCCCTGTGCTTTCTTCCACCCAGAACATAAGAATTCAAGGTAAAGCATCAGGAAAATCAAACAGTATGAAATGGCCAACTTCTAAAGCCATTGTTGTAAAGCCACTTGTTTAGGCTTATATGGTAATAGAATGTTTTTTGTCGAGTTTAAGAAAGCTTTACTAGACTTACTTTGCTAAGAAATGATGCGAAAAATCATTTTTATATTTTTTAATGTCTTGTAAACAATGCTATGTATTTTTGTTACAAAACATAGTTTTTTATCGTAATAAACGGTGTGCTTAGTCAAGGATTTTGTTTTTCTTATTACCCATATTTACCGGATATATATATATATATATATATATATGTATGTATGTATGTATGTATGTATACAGAGTAAGTATGCCTAATATGAGACCCCCAGCTTATAGGACGTATAAAGAGCTGCCGCCATTCGACTGGAGCGTAAAACAGTAGTCTATTGCATCATTCGTAATCGGTGAGTCAGTCGAGTGTTTGCAAGCACATACAAAGGTGCAGTATTATTTTTCCTGAATGTGTGCTCGTCGACTTTTTTGCATCAACATTTTCATTGCCTGTTTTCACCTTCAAGGTATTATTAAAACTGTTAGTATTGTTAATTCTAATACTGTTAGTATTTTCTGTACTCTTATTAAAACTGTTAATATTGGATAGGTAGCTATAAATATGCAGTATAAACATGCCGGTTTGTTTTTAAGCTAACGTCAATCCTAACCTAAAAAATTCGTTGACGTGTTCAACAGCACAATTGTTCCCAATATGAGACCCCCAAAGCATGCCTAATTTGAGATAGGGTGTCATATTAGGCATTTTAGTTTTCACTCTCACAGCCTTGTTTCCTCTGAAAGCTGCAGATTCAATGACGTCCAGGTGAAATCCACAACCATGTAGCAGTAGTGACAATGTGGAAGGTATTGATCAAACAACAAGTTCAAACCAGTT